>SNQJ01S0068177.1:115587-132107 GCA_010110895.2 Picea sitchensis | reverse complement strand
AGGAGGTATAATTACAAATAATGGCCTAAAGCCGACATAATTAAAATAGCATTACTAATCTAAATTACAACTAATGGCCTAGAGCTGACATAAATAAAATAACATTACTAGTCTAATATGCCCCAATTAAGGGGTAATGGGCCAATATTAGGGCTTAACAAGGACTTACAATATCATGTTATTCTAAGACAAACTGAGGGCATAGATGACATGAAAAGTCAAGAGTTCTGAGGAGTTGTCGACATTGGTTGATAGACTTCCTTTGAACAAGAGCATGAGACATATGGAGGACTCTGGAAGCATAGAACCAATGATGAAACCATGAGATGCAGGAGGCATCAATGGAATTCTCTATAAGGACTAGAAGAGTAACCAATTGGTAGAGAAGACTCTGTAATGAGCTCAACCTCCTAAGGCCATGCTAATCCCAAAATTATGATGATAAGTGGATTCAATATTTTTGTGCTACGTTCAAAGGAGACATGACTGCTACCAACATAAGATAATACTCCCTTCCTTCCCATCTTTTTTTGTTTTTTATTAGACAAATGAATGTTATGATACACAAGAGGAAACAAGTGTCGCAAGTAAGAAAAAATAGTTCCAAAAGTGGAACATACCTATGCTCAATGCAGGGAAATGCATGCGGGAGATGGACACTCGAGGGAATGCTCCCTCCTAGGTATAGGGTGTCAAATTGCAAATGATATAAACAAAGCTCTGCTTGGTTGAGGATGCAAAAATTGTTGAGGAAAATGGTTTATAACGCAAAGTGAGAACGATCTATAGACTCCATACTACAAGAAAGGGAATGAGATGAAATCACAACTTAACGCCAAAAAATGTCATTTTTTATGTCTTTTAGTCTACTTGGTGTGAAAAAGGGATAAACTTGTGCCAAATAGACTTCTTTTCAAATCCTATTTACGAGTGTGAAAGAGACAAGTTCACTTGGAAATCTTTTCACTTTTTGAAAATGAGTTGGAAAAGAGATTAACTAAGACTCGTGACCTTTCAAGTCTAGCATAACGAGTGTGAAAAGAACAAATCACTCGAAAATATTTTCAGTCTTTTAGATGATTCAGAAAAGAGATTAAATCAGACTCGGGGATGTTGTTCTAAGCAACATATAATGGGGGAGGCCAAGGCTCCCTTGTAGGAAGTTTTTGAAAGGTCATCAACTTACGAAGAGCTAACACAAGCTTGGGAAAACCCAAGTCTTTCCAAGTCGAGGGGAAAAATAATTGTAGAGGTTACTTTATTTACAGTATATCGAAGAATGCCCCTTATATGGAAGGGTGTAGAAGAAGGAAGTTGAGGCCCTACAATATTCTTCCAATCAAAGGAAACCACCCTAGGACTTGGAGGGAGCATCCTTAAAGAGAGTGGAATGCTCCCTAGTGAAGAAGGTACAGAACTAGAAATTCTAAGGACATGGTCAAAGGACGCATCACCCTCCAAAATAAGAGTTGGATTGACCAAAGATTGCATCAACAATTTCACTTCCTTAGTCTTGTCACTCTCCAAGATAAGAGTGGGATCAACTATAGATTTCATTGGTACGACCACTTATTCAACCATTGGTTGAATATGATACGAGACAACAAGGTCAAGGGATGCATCAACCCCTAAAGGAAGAGGGGTGTCAGCCAAAGATTGCATCGACATGACTGTTGTATCAAACAAAGAAGGTTGTGAATCCAAAAATGACTTAGAACCTGAAGGACCCCCAGGAAAGGAACACGCTTCTTGTACCACAACAATAACAATGAAAAAATGAGTAAGGTGATCTCATTTGAAATCCTACAAAGGAGCTTGTGATTATGTCTTACACGTCTAGGCTTCTCAACTATATGAATTCTTGCAACATGACTTGCAGTGGATGGTGACATGCTCCCAGCGTGACTTGCAGAGGCTAGTATAAAATCCCCAACATGAATGGCACAGGTTGGTGATGAATCCCCAACATGACTAGCAAAGGTTGGTGATGTATGTGCAATGTGACTAGCGATGACTAGACTTGTGCCCACATCATGACTTGCAATGACTGGTTGTTGGTCTTCAACATAACTAGTAGAGGTTTTCGACCTAGTCCAACATGAATAACATAGGTTGGTGATATAATTCTAGTACGTTTCTGACCCTCACAAGATGCATTCAAGGAAGGTAGGGTCCAAGGATCGCTAAAATATGAAGTGCGCAAAGGAATGGACCTCCCAATCAAAACGGGCCTAGTGGACATGGCGTACATGTGGTGAATCGGTGTTGCAAAGTCAAAATTACTGATGAGGTAAGAATAAATTCCAACACCAATATTCTCAGTTGTCAGCTAAAAATTGTCAATCATAGGGATCGACTATCTAATAGATGCATTGGGACTAGTGTACGCAAAGGATAATTGGTTGATCATTGCAATCTTCCCTTCATGAGGAAAACAAAGAGTATGTAAGACAGACGACATGACAACGATCATAACATAAGTCCAATTGTGACCTAGTAACAGGTTATAATCAAGAGGCACATCAACTACCTCTACCTCCACCTCTACCATATTCCTGCCTAACTGGGCCATAATGGAAGGGAGAATACCATGAGGGTAGAAGGAATGACCATCAAAATCAGTCAACATGTTCAATGACTTGGAAAGAATCAGAGAACCAAGATCTTTCCAAAAGACTAGGGACATCACACATGTAGCAACATCTTCATCAACAACCACACATTTGATGGTATACTTTGAGTTCTCCATGTGGATTTGGAAATCCAAATGGTAAGGCAAGCGAGGCTTCACATCCGTGACGTCAAACTTTATAAATTTTGAGCCACTAGGTTCTAGAGCTCCTAAAGAAGATAGCAAGGAATTTCTCTTAAGGACATGTCGAGAGTACCTCCAAAGCTGATATCGCACAAGGGGTTTGACCTAGGTCCTCAACAATAAAGTAGTTATGGGCGAATCTAGAATTAGGATTGTGGGTAGACTGCTTGAGTACTCCTTTTGGAATATGAGGCGATGGCTCTAGTTTTTCAATCTGTAAGTTCATCTCTGGAGGAGGAGGAGGATATTCTAGACCAGGAATAGATTTTGAAGAGATATAATCTTGATATCGAGTGGCTACATTGATTTTTGCATCGACCATATTGATACATAAACGGTATCCATCTTGCAACGATGGGTTTTGACTCCCACCAACTGCATTTTCGACATTTGAGGAAATCGAGGCCATGTGTTGGTTATGTGGGAATGGATTCATCAACACTGCGAGCTGTAGAGGTAATAGCCTCACAACTTCCGCAAGTTTGGGGCACAAATGGGTAAGGTGGTCATCTGTGCAAATCTTATAGGGAAACTTCACCTTACATCTTTCTCGTTTTCCCTCTCCAACATTACTACCCGTCTTTTCATTATTATTATTTTCCTTTGGTTTGTTATCGTTTTTCCCACCCTTATGATTATTATGTCCTTTCTTCCTATTCCCTCCTGGTTGTTGGTTACCATTTGGGTTGGTTGACAATTGCACAGAGTGTACATCCATCAACTGAGTGGGGTTGGAAGACATAGACGAAGCTAGCCCTCCTGCAGATTGGTTTAAATATAACTCTTTCAAATGGTTTGTCACCGAGTCTGTGGACTTTACATTGGTGGCACCTACAATTCCATAGGCATGAGGTATGGGTTTTTTCCTAGGGTCATAAGTAGACTATGGTGCATTAGGAAGAAGGTGGTATAACATCCCAGACTGAGCATATATCAAGTCTAACTGATGGGCCCTAAAGGTCACCTCTTCCTTAGTGGTAACCTCGAAATTAGCAATGTCCTTTGAGATAGGAGCATGCAAAGACTTAATAAACCATTCTAAAAGAAAGGCTAGGGGTATATGAGTCTTAATCAACCTCTTCTGTCAACATCACTCCTGGATATGGTCTGAGATATGAGTGGTGGTATCCTGGCATAAAGTTGACAACAATTCTAGGGAATCATCATAATGGATGGGCAACTGGAATTGGTTAAGAAATACCATCACCAACTGACTAAAAGTCCCATATTCCCCCCTAGGTAGCTCAATATATAATTTCCCAACAATTTCAATGAGGGCGTGTTGAAATAATCTCAAACAAATAGAATCGTCATTAAGGGAATTTGATGAACACCAAAGGTGAAAGGTATTGACGTGATCACCACAATCCTCTCCATTATTACCCTCAAACTTCAGGATGTCTGAAGGAAGTTTGGTGGGGATTGGGGGCCATGGAGGATCATGAATCACAGGGTCATTCATTAACTTAGACAAATCTGGTAGATTAAGCGTGGCTAGAAAAGGGAGACGGGGTTGCAACATTTGGCCCCAACCTTCCGGGAAATATTGTGCTTGTGGATTTGCAGGCCATCCAAGGTTCTGGTAAACACCATGGCCCTGTCCGACATTTTAAGGCCCTCCTTCGGGATGATTCATATAAGGTTGGTTGGGCATCATTCCAACATGAATGTTCTATTGAGGGTTATAGAAATTGCTACCAGCTGGATTAGATCCGGGTTGGGGGTTTCCCAAAGCATGAAACTGACCTCCTCCAGGTGGGAACCTGGAGGATAGAGGAAGATTCATCATGAAAAAAGTATTTGTCAGAATTTGCGTCAAGGAGGTAGGGTTGTAGGAAATAAATTGAGCCAAATCTTGTCCGCCAGGTTGGTTACTCGACAGAGAAGTAGGAGGATTGGACCTAGGGTTAAAAGCAGGGATACCTCCCATATTAGGAGTCATTTGGGGGATTTGAGATCCACCAAATGAAAAAGGAGTGTAGGGAGGTGTAATTTCCCCAATCCCAATGCTAGCATTAAGGCCAGCAGCTGGGATGGAGTTCAAAAATTGTGAAGTAATGTTGGGCATACCATAATAAAATGGACTAGAATCCATAGGGATGGACTGAACATTGTATCCCGGTGAGTGACCAAGAGACCAAAAATGGTTCGAGTAAAGAGATTAAGCATTTATTATAGGTCGGGCCATAGTAATGATAGGTGCCTCCGACACTACAACCATGGAGGTTGCAGGAGTCGAAGGAGTGCCATTAACTATAGTGGGTATGGGAGTTGAAGGGCTCCCAGTGTTCTGAAGACTAGGTTCAGTACTCATCCTTGTAGAATCATAAGTATGAATGGTGGATGTGTGTGTACCACTCCTAATAACTCTATTCCTTTTAGAAGGCAAAGACTCAAAATCTGATGGTAATTGTAACAAGCGACGGGATCGGCAGGGAGGCTGGTCCAACTCCACAATGACTTAAGACACTAAAGATAAAAAATGTATCCTAAGGCCAACTAGTAGTCAAAGAGCATACCAAAAGTCAAATTACCAATATGTATGAAAATAGGGTAAAGTGGTTGAGTGGCCTCCCTCCCTAAAGAAGGTATGTCTCGCCCAAGAGGGGCATGAAACTCCTTGCTAAAGATCGGAGGTAACATAGCTAGTTATAAGGGACCTCGTGGGCTTAAAAAGCAGTCACTCAGACTCCCCCCGAAGAGGTAATCCCCCATAAAGGTCCTGTGTTTTCCGACCCTTATCTGATCCACGGTACCTGCAAAATAGCCTTTGCAAGTAACCTATGAGACACCTAAGTCAAGAAACTAATAAACCACTGTATAATCGATTCAGAGGAGAGTGGTCGTAAGTCAGGTCTACCATATGGGCAGGGTAGAAAATCCCCAAACCTTGAAAGCACCGCATCCCATAGAGGTAAGGGAACTAACAATATCCCTAGATATGAATAGATCCCCATAAATATCTATGACACTAGGAAAGTATCAAGAGGATATCCCTTCAATTGACTTTGCATGACGTCGTGATTAACTCAGTGTGAGTGGAGCCTCTTGATCTTACCAATTATACAATGGATTTTTCCACTCCCTGACTCAGACAGATATATTGATTTAAATGCCTTGGAGAAGTTTACTCACAAAATCCTATTCCAAGGCACTAAATCCTAGGCTAGTTTGTGCAC
The DNA here is from genome assembly GCA_010110895.2 of Picea sitchensis. Lineage (NCBI taxonomy): Eukaryota > Viridiplantae > Streptophyta > Pinopsida > Pinales > Pinaceae > Picea > Picea sitchensis. The sequence goes on along the minus strand of SNQJ01S0068177.1, from coordinate 126,113 downwards.
CCTAGAAAATAAAATCATTACTAATAAATTTTAAATTATAGTGTTGATTTTATGGCCATGATTACTTGAAAATGTATGGTAATGAAACTCATGGTGTTATGACTCAACAAGAAAAGTAAATATAAAAATAATGCAAAGTCCTAACTTTAAATTTCGATGAATGATATGCTTCTAAAAACCAATGCAATTTTCAAATTCAACTCTGCAATTCAGAAGTAAAAATGCAATCTTTCACTATATGCACTAAGATAATGGTAAAGATTCAAAAGACAAGAATGCCAAGCAATGAAAAATGCTTGTTGTTTTTGTATTTTCAATATATCAAAATTGAAAATGCATGGACTAAAAAGTAACTTGATATATAACCCTATTGTGTATAAAAGAGATAACTCAAGCAGGATACCAAGCAACAAAACACCCAACCCAATGTGCAAGGACAATAAAAAATGAAAAGATGAAGAGAAAGACTTCGCCCAAAAATTCAACCAAAAGAGGGTTTCTTGTCATCCCACAAGCACTCAATAGACACTACAGAGACCCAAGAAGGCTCAACAAGCATCAAATCCCACCCAACAAACACTAGACTAGGAGATAGGGCAAGGAAAACTGATGTATGTGACTATTTAGGGAAAAAAAACATATATACGCAGCTTGTAGTGAGATAGCCCACGTGTATACATGACTGTCAAGGAAAAAAATGTGTATATGCTTTAAAACAAGGCGAGGCAAGGGAGAAAGGCTGAAAAATCAGACCCAAAATGCATGAGAGCGGCCAAGCAATGACACGACAAGAACCACAATAGAAATGAGAGTAATCTCAGGAGAAATGTACTTCAAACCCTAAGAAAGGAGATTCATCCCTAGTATGGTCGCCAATTCTGTTATGAGGAAAATATCTCTATAGCTAGTGTAAACCACAACAGATAGATATGACTATAGAAATAAACTCTATCCCAAAAGTATGCTATATAAACCAATGTGCAAGCGAAATAAGAAAGGGGCCTACCTCGTACAAATGTTTGATGATGTCCACCATTGCGCACTTTGACCGAAATCTTTATACCTGCAACGAGTTCTCAACAAACAAGCAGAGAAATCATATAGTGATAATATAAAAGGTTATCACATTAGATAGCATAATCCATTAATGTACAAAACAAACATGCCCATGGATAATAACTCATATATTTGAAAGATATCAATTGGACGGGAAGAGAGTATTTATATTAATAAATGATCAACATAAGTGAAAATATTATAGACTTCCATGTCGGCATGGTTCGGAACCAAGAAACCAAGTTACTTCCATGTGGGCCTCCACCACTTCAATCCTCCACCAAAGGCAAGCTCATAGAAATGAGACAATGAGGTTCTCCATCAATAAGGGAAGAGCTTGGGGGCTAAACATTGTTCAGACTTAAAGGACAAAGGGATGCAGACTCAATATGAAGTAATAATTTCTCTAGAGTAACTTTGCTCTCAAAGTTGAATTATTTATCCTTTTCCATAGCTCAGAATTGGCCCATTTATAGCCTTAAAAATGGAACTGAAGGGCCGAGTCAGAATGTTTCTAGTATATGGAAGGCCAAGGATCAGAGATCTCCCATCGTGACATGGAAACCCGACATTTAATTTTCATTTTCTGGCACAAATCTCGATGTATGCGGATTGTAATGGAGTAGTCTGCGTATACGCATGTTGTATAGTGTGCAAGATGCGTGCAAGTGGAAAAATATTAATTTTTGTCTCTGGATTTTATGAACAGGGAAGATAAGTCTGCATAGGGAAATGGAATAAGGCCCTTTGTGCAAGATTGCATAGGGTGAGGCAAATCTTTCTATAACATTTTTGTTATGATGATATTTTGTTCCCTCATTGTTGTTGCCTATATAACATTAAACATATGTGAATTAGTAGATTGTTTGAAGCATGTCATCTAATATTCCTAAGTATATTATTAATGAAATTTCAAAAACAAAAATCATATTGAATAGTATTTTTTCATTAACTTGATTAATCCCTTTGCAATTTTTCTATCAAGATTTTACGCTCTTTTGCACTTAGATCAGAAATAATTTTATTGAGCTTCCTCATTTTGTGGCCTTGCGTGACACACACTAACCAATACATATTAGTTAAACTTACATATAGTTCAACCATATTAATTTTGTATAGAATTTACAAAGAATCTACCTTTTTGTTTTTTTTATGGATGTGTCATCACTATGTCAACCATAAATTTTCTTATTTGAACTCTTCTCATTCATATTTTTTTCAATTTATAACCTGTACCATTCAATACATAAATTATTAAATATATTTTATAAATAAATCACATAATTTTCAGAGAAAAAAAATCGTTGTATCCAGTGCGCTTTTTATATTCAAAGCACTGGTGCATTTATTACATAAAACGCACAGGTGCGTTCCATACACCAACACGCACCAAACATTTTTTTTTAATTTTTAAATATTGTGAATTACAATAGTGCGATATATATATAGAAGACATCACAATGACTACAGTAGAAAACAAAAACATAGCAAAAAAATTAAACATTCATAAAAAAACAATTCAAAAATTACACACCAATGAGAAGAAAAATTTTAAAAATTTTAAAAATTATGTGATAGCATTTTCTTTGTTGTTTAGATGAGAACATCGACGATATTTTTTTTATGCACCATATTTTTAATTATTATTATTATTTTAATTTGTCTTAATCAATGTGTTCTTTATACATAAACACATTGGTGCATTTCTATCAAAAAGGCACCCTAAAAAAGCAGAAAACATGTAAAAAAGAAATCGTCAAATCAAAAATCATTTAAAAAAATTAAAAAGGCAGAGGGTCGACTACTTTTGGGATCCGATGAAATAAGTAGTCCCTTTGCATCACATGCCAAACACTTATATATAGAAAAGAAATCCATTATATCTAAAATACCTAAAATGAAAAGCCTTAATTCTGAAGTGGTAGATGGAGTTAAACCCTAGGGTGAAATTTTGCATTCATGAAAGAAACAAAAACAAGGGTTTAAGGTAAGTATGAATTAATTATTATTATTATTATTATTTTAGGTTTTGACTGAATCACCATACCCTTCAAATCATGATTTTCTGAATATTTCTGCTATTCCAAAGTATTCTTTTGCTCCACAGTGCTCCCCGGTATTTCCCTCTTCCAAATATGTCTCCTGTAAATTTTGGAAAAATAATGAAAATATTGAATAACTTCTTAATATTAAAAAAAACTTTATGAAAAGGGTTTAGAGTGAATCACCATACCCTTCAAATTATGATATTTTGAATAATACTTTGGTTCCAAAGTATTCTACTCCTCCATAATGTTCCTTCATATGGCTCTCTTGCAAGTCTCTCCCCTGCGAAATTTTGCAAAATAATGAAATAGTGAATGGATTTTTAGTATTTAACTGACTCAATGAAATTTGATTCCCTCTTTTTTTTTAATTGTTTAAAAAATATCACGCTTTTTTTAAAACTTTTTCGGCACGATGGTGCGTTTATGTAAGATGGACCGATGCATCCATATTATTTGACGCACCAACGACATATAATTTTTTTTATTAACAAAATATAGAAACACAGTGTGGTTGATTTTTCAACGCATTGATGCTTATTATTAATATGCACACCAGTGCATTTGTGGTTTATAAGTGCACCATTATGATTTTAAAGTTATTTGAACTTTTATTTGCACATAAAATAGTATATTCATCTCAAATTATCTTTTAGGATGAATTCACATGACTTGAAATACTTCAGTACACATTTTACATTCTATGTCGCCTTATTCTTAAAATATGGTTTCAAAACTATATTCAAACTTGGATTGTGGTATGGTCCTCGAAATTTATTTTAGATATGTACAAGAAAATTTATTGTTAATTTTGTTGAAATACAGGTAGGAAACCTTATTATATGATCAAATGGCCAATTTGTCAAATTCCATCCCATTCCATATTGCTCAAAGTCCAACATGGAGTTTTCGCTTTTCATATCCAGTAAGTCTACTTATTTTATTTATGTTTCCATTATCTCATTGATTTTTTTTTATCCATGTCAATCTGAATAAAAATGTATCCAAATTTGCAGGATCTTGATTCAAAAATGGGTTTATATGCATAAAAGTTTCCAGTACTGGTTCAAAATTTTTGGAAGGTCTTATCGAGAGCAACATAACGAAAGTAGTTGGTAGATGAAAATGGAAAACCACTTTAGCCTGCCAATTGTGACATTCCATCTTCCAGCCCCAATCCTTGGTCAATGATGGTAATATGGGTTTGGTATAATGTAATTTGAACAAAAAAAATATTTCATTTTTATTACTAATATCATAAATGTAATAATGTTCAATATTTTTTAAATTAGGATTCTTCTAATGATGAACGACCTACCTACCATCTTTTGTTGAACCTGTTGGTGATGGAAGTCACTCCTGGATTGCAGCAGGAGCAGAGCCTGATTCCCATCAGTTTATGTCACGATTTATTTAATGGGGTGATCGGATGGAGGTTAACTCAAACGATGTGGTTCTAACTTCCAAACTAGGCCAGGCATGTATGGGCAAGTGAGGTCTTAGATAACTTCAGATAGTGAGGTGTAGTAAGGGTCAGTAGGGGGAAGACTTATATCAGGGGGATGCGAAGGTCTGTAGTAAACATCAGGTTTCCAATAGACTGTAGAAGAAGGCATCCAAACACAAGATCTTCTTGCGCTCAAACACAGAAAATCGGAGAATACAATAATGCATAAATAAATCCTTTATCATGACATAATTGCAATAATCCACACGAATCATTCGTTCATGAACTCTCCTACCATGAGACGAAAATTTAGATGGATTAAGAAGACTGTCTGTTATAAAATAAGAAATCTCATATACAGATGCATGACCAGAAAGCTAGAATGTCTGCTAAAATTTTACAGTCGGGAGCTTTGCTCTACCATCGATACCTACAAAATACAAAAGACTGAGTTTATATACTCAGGAAAATTCACCTCACAGAGGCATGCCCAGTCACTTAAGGCTTGATGTCCCTTCAGTCAAACTCGTACTGATATCTTTCTTTAAATGCCACCTTAACTACCCATGGCTCCTGTAAGGAGGGTAGCTGAGCCATGAAGTGCTCGGCTAGCGTGCACAGACTTCTCTGTTGAGTCGATGACTTCGGCATGGCTTCATTGAGAGAATCGATACACAGGACCTCTGCGAGTAGGCGGCTCGCTAGACCCTCCATTCCCCTCATTTAATGAATGAAAGGAGGTTTCAACCACCCTCTCTTGCCTTCATTTACTTCAATACTAGAAACAATATTAAGATCGGGTCCGATGGCGCCTGGAGATCATGATGATCCCCTCTGCAACTGAACTCGGCGCCTTTGGCCTTCTTTATGCAGCTCCTTCCTCTCCCCAAGTGACCATGGGCTGTGACCATATGCTTTCGGCGTTCGCGAATATGAAAGGGCTAATCTTTGCTGCTTGAAATCATGATGAGCGATATGACGAGACGACTTAATCTGGCACCACGCGTCCCTCTAGATCTGATGGTTCTTACCTCTTTCAGTGATGTCGTGGGCTCGGGTTCGGGATTCTCCCGGCACCTCACGCATCGGAAAATAACATAGATTCTCTTTGCGTGTTGGAGTCGCGATGGGCGAAGCATCGAGATGGCTCTATTTGCTACCAGGTGTCCCCTCTGGATGGACGGCTGAAAACACTTCGTGATACTATGAGCCCCACTTTCTACACTTTCAGTGCTATCAGGGTTCGGGGTTTCGCGATGTTGAACAACATGAAACTCTTACCCCACGAACTCTCGACCGTCGAAACGCCGACGCGGCCAGATCTTGTGACACGTGTCCTTAGGATGAACGGACGAGGGGGCATTCGATATTTACAAGGGAGCCACCCTCGTTTGCAGGCTCGCTTGATATGACCCAGGGCTGAGACCTTGGGCTCCGCGCCAAAGGCGCTTTCGGTGTTTTGCTGATCGGTACTTCCAAGTGCAATGAGCTAAGGGCTCCCTGTTCCTCGAAACCCCGATCCATGATATGTCGACAGGCTGCCACCTGTCCCAGTTAGATCGGACGATCCGAACCTGCTGATTGAAATATGAGAGTTGTCCTTTGCACTAAACCTCGGGCAATTCGGTAGCTCTGAAAACCCAGTGACCGTCGATTTTCTCTGTAAATAGATCTTGAATATTACCGACGACATTTTTCCTGCTCTCTTGACCTGCTACTTGGAAAAACAAGGATTCTCCCGTGCTGTGCTTGGGCACTTCGTGTGCAATCTACAGACCTGGGTGCTTCTGCGCCTAATGAAAAAAATAATCGCTAACATTAGGCTCCATGGGGGATAGAGTCATCCCTGCGATGCTCTAAGAACTCCTTCTGCAGCTTCAGTGCCTTGCTATTGGGCTATGGAGTCACTTATTAGGCCGAAAATAAATAAACTAGACAAAGAACTAAAGGACAATATTTACAAACAAGGGAGCCATCTGAGGCTCAAATAAAACATTTCTTCAGAAAATGCCCATTCACTGGGCTGCTGAAAACCTCTTCACCCTCCCAATATTGCAACCCATACGTGTTGTTGGAGAAAATCTCAGAGATCTTGAAGGGGCCAATCCAGAGGGCGTAAAACTTGTTGTCTTTGCCTTTATTCTGCCTGGGGGCATCCCACTTAAGTACCAAATCCCCGATCTCGAACTCTTTCTTCCTGGCCTTCTTGTCGAAAGCCTGCTTGATCTTTTCCTGGTGACTATGAGCTGTGGTCCTTACCTGCTCTTTGATCTGTTGTACTTCTATTATCTGATGAATCCTCCTGATCATATGATCTGTTTCTCCCTCATAGTCTTGAAAGAATTTCGCCATAGGTAAGGCGAGCTGAGTAGGAAAAACCGCCTCTGCTCCGTAGACTAGCTGAAAAGGCGAAGTGCCCAGAGATTTCTTCATTGTCACATGATCATCCCACAGAGAAAACTTCAACTTTGAATCCCAAACCCTTTTGTTGTCTTCCAACAACCTTTTGACGATCCTTATTAGGCTTTTGTAGGAGGACTCTGCTAAACTATTGCCCTGGGGATAGTAGGGGGTGGAGTGAATTAGTGAGATCTGGAACTGCTCATAGAACTTAATTAGAGGCTCATACTTGAAAGAGGCCACATTATTGGTGACGATCCTACTGGGACAACCAAATATGGCTATGATATCCTCCAGGAAGATGATAATTACTTTGTGAGATGCACTTCTGGTGGGGATAGCTTCTATTCACTTGGTGAAATAATCTGTTGCTGTCAGGATCCATCTGTGTTGACCGCTTGAGGGAGGATGAATTTCTCCAATGAAGTCCAACCCCCACTGCTGAAAAGGTGCTAGAGATACTATAGGCTTCAATGGCAGCGATTTGAGTTGTTGCTTTCCTGAGAACTTTTGACATTTGATGCAAGCTCTGATTCCTCTGCAGACATCAGCGAATAAAGTAGGCCAATAATATCTAGCCCTGAGAATCTTATGAGCTATGGTCTTCTAGAAATGATACCCCCGCAAAGGCCTTCATGGAAATCAAACATAACTTTCTGGGCTTCTGGTGGGTTCAAACATCTCAGCAGCATCCCCAAAGGATCTCTCTAGTACAAAACTTGCTCAATGAGACAATACCTGACTGCCTTGAGCTTTAAATCTCTTGCCTTGCTTTTACCCATTCCATCCGGAGGCTTCAATTCCTATAGAAAGTATAGAATGTCATGATACCAGGCACAATCTACCAGTGATAAGCCATCTTGAGAGCATTGGCTGGGCAGCTCAGCTTGTTGAGTTCTTGAGCGAATGTTGAGGAAATTAACTCCCAAGGCTTCACAATTGGATTCAGCCAGTAGCTTGGCTAGACCTTGCCCCTTAACCAAATTGGTGGGCTTTATTTCCAAGTCAAATTCCAGAATTTTTGCTATCCATTTGCCTCTTCTCCCATCTATGTCTGGCTGTATGAGAATGTCCTTTACGGAAGCTGAAGGAATGTATGCTATCACCTTCAAATGCAAGACGTAGATCTTGAAAGCTTTGAGGGATTTCACTAAGGCATAGGCCTGCTTCTCCATGATCTCATACCTGGTCTCCACATATCTTAATGCCTTGCTGAAGAAAGCGATGGGTTTCTCATGCCCCTTCTCATTTTTCTATAACAAGACCGCTGCTACTGTATCAAAAGAAGCAAAGGAGAAAATTAGGAATTCTTTGGAATAGTCAGGACTGATTAGCATAGGTGTCTCATTCAATGGCCTTTTTATTTGGTCAAAATATGCCCTAGGTTCAGCGGTCCATTTCACCTCATTTCCCTTCCTGAGCATGGTTGTGATGTGTTTCACTAGCTCGGAAAAATTTGAGACAAACCTCCTTAGAAAAATAATTTTCCCCAAAAAGGCCTGAACCTCTTTTTTAGATCTGGGAAGTGATAAGGTTTGAATTGCCTCCACCCTGATGGGATCAATTCTCACTCCCTCTGCTAATACTATATGGCCCAACAACTTCCCTTCCTACATAGCGAACAAATATTTCCTGGGGTTTAGGGACAGACCAAACCTCCGACATTTCATGAAAACTTTCCTCAAGTGGCGGCAATGTTCCTTGTCTGAGCTGGAGAAGACCGTGATGTCATCGAAATAGATCACCATGAACTGGTACTTCTCCCCGATGAAGGCTATATCCATGGCTCACTGAAATGTTGCTCCTGCATTCATAAGTCCAAATGGCATCTTGGCATACATGAATGTGCCCCAAGGAGTGGTGAAGGTTGTCTTCTCCTTGTCCTCAGGCATGACCGATATCTGATTATAGCCCGAAAACCCATCGATCATGGATATCCTGGATGCACCAGTTACCCTCTGCAGTATGTGTTCCATCTTAGGTAGGGGGTAATTGTCTTTCTTTGAGCTTCTGTTCAGGTTCCTGAAGTCGACACAAAGCCTGATTTATCCACTTTTCTTCCTTACGGGAACCAAATTGGCTACCCATTCGGAATATCTCAAGGGGACAATGATCTAGGCTTCTAACAACTTCTTCACTTCTTTTTCCATGATGGGCAACAACATAGGGTTTATCTATCTTAGCTTCTGCCTGAATGGCTTAGCCTCTTCCTTTAGTGGGATCTTGTGTTCAATGACGGATGTATCATACATTTTGAGGTCTTCATATGTCCATGCAAACACATCCACAAATTCTTTCAGCAACTCAGTATATTCGGCCCTCTGCTCTGTGGTCAGACTTCTTGATAGTTTGACAAACTTGGGCTCCTCCGGTGTGTCGATGTTGCACTCAGCTGTATCAGCATCTTCATTTGCAACTCTACCCTTTACTGCCACATCATTCCCATTGAACAATCTTTCCAATGGGACTAGTCCCCTCGGAATGTGATTGCTAGGTAGCTGAATAATCTGGTGGTTAGCAATTTTATTTAAAAACACCTTAGGGTGAGGGTCATCTTCTGTGTCTGGATCCTGATCGATGTGCAATGCAAAAAATTCATCAACGGATTGGAGAAATCTTTCAATTTCCTGATCATCTTTGAATACCTTCCAATGCTTGACATTGTCCGGTATAGAGGGCCTATATTTTATTTCAACATCAGAGTTGACTATGGACGATAGAGAAGCTTTTAGCAAGCTGGCTGAGACAGCTAAAGAATTGGCCACAGCATTATCCTCCCTTGGAATAAAAGAGATATTGAAAGCTAAGAAGAAATTGTCAATTAGGTCCCATGCTTCATTCCTGTAATTTCTAAGCTGAGGGTGCTTAGCTTGATAAGCACTTCTGATCTATTGGACCACCAACTCTGCATCTCCGAACACTGCTATCTCCTGAATTCCCATTTCCCTTGTAGCTCTTAATCCTAGAAAAAGGGCTTCATACTCTGCCACATTGTTGGTGGCTTCAAATTCTAATTTGTATGACAGAGATACAGTTTCCTGGGCAGGTGACACAAAAAACACCCCAGCACCAGCACCTTCCCGGGAACAGGCTCCATCAAAAAACATTTTCCAAACGGGGGTGATGGAAGGAGGAAGTTCACGAGGAGAAGTGGGCTTCTTTCTGAGTTCGAGAGGAGGCTCGGGGGCATAGGTGAGTTGTAGTAAACTGGAGCCTAAATCAGTTTCCAAGGCAAAGATGGGATGATTGGTAGGGTTGGCCTTATCACTGATTATATATGCCAGCTGGGATTCTCTATATAGCCTTCTATGCTCTCCTCCAAACACTGGGATAGTAGCGTATGTGAGGTCCATCTGCAAGATTCCCCCTAGTCTCTTTATCCAAGATCTTGACAACAACATACCGAACTTGGGGGGGACATCAGCCACTACAATATCCATGACCACACTTTTCATGGGTAGTTGAAACAAGGTCACGACCAGGTCTTTGATAACTCCTAGACATTGAACTTTTCTGGAGTCAAAGGAATAGAGGTCATGATAGGCTCGGGTGACTTCTAGTCCTAACTCTTCCATGAC
>SNQJ01S0068177.1:102192-115537 GCA_010110895.2 Picea sitchensis | reverse complement strand
ATTAAATGTAATAGGTAGTTAATTAATTAATTAATTAATCAAAATTATAACCTTTAATTAATTAATAACTACTTAATTAATATCATTAGATCAATCTTTGTTTAGTTATTAACATGGTAGGAAAAATTAATTACCTAATAAATATTTTACTTAATAATCCCTAAGTATATATTCTACTAGGGTTGTTACAGTGGTTTGCTGCTATTGTTTGTTCATTGCTAAGCCTTGTTGTTTTTCTGCTTTGTACGGGAACGAGATTAAGGAAACCAGTTGTATGACCTGTGTGTAACCTCTCTCCAGGTGAGGCAGGTGATTTTTTTTGAAGAGGCATGTTTTACCAAGCCTGTGAGCGACTCTCTCCAGGTGAGAGAGTGCGCAGAGGAAGGAGAGAGCTCCTGGAAGGAACCCTATAGCTACCATAGAGCTCGGAGATTTCTGGTCCAGTCTATTGCTGAAGCCCAAGGCAAGGGAGGTTAGCAACCGAAGGACTGTCTAGGTGACAGAGAAGGTGTATACTCCTGGGGTGGGACATGCATGTGGGGAAGGAGAGTCTGTGGGTAGTGGGCTTAAGTGGTTCCTGGGAGAGAATCCTCCTTCTTTTATGTGTATTCTTCCTGTAAACCTTACCTAGCCTAGGATTCCTTACCCGGTGGAGCTTAGTCCCAGCTCGGGGGTGACCTACTACTGAGAGTGATGAGCAACGTGGTCTAAGGCTGGGAGGTTCGTGGAAGGTCTACACGCAGTTGGTGGTGAGTGAAAGTTTCAAAGATAAGTGTCACTATGTTTTGTAATTCTGTAATTAATTAAATTGCATACCTATGATTCTTGCAATGTTATCACGTATTTTTTTGTGCATATGAATTATTGTTATTTCCATTAACTCTGAAATTCTAGCAGTAATTCTGTGTTTAACTGTAATTAAGAATTTTAAGTTCATTAGAATGCATAATGTGTTACATAAGTGTTTTTCTGCGTAGTCATGTTGGCTTGACCGTGGGGTTGATGGCTGGAGGCGTTACAGTATGGTATCAGAGCCTAGTTTCAATGCTAAGCCTAGATGGGCCGGATAAGTGGTCTTTGGACCGAGGTTTTGAGAAGAAATTGTGTCTGGAGGACTAATTTCAGACCTTAGAGTGTTTCTGAGTGTCAACAGACTACTTGACTATGTTACAAAGCTCAGGAGGTGTAGCGGTATTATAAAACTATAGCTGGCATGGTATATGGCCACAGGGAGAGAGAGAAATCCACACTAGAAGTGTTGGATCCATAGAATCTGTTCAGGAGGAAAGGAGAACCCTCACGACTGTCAAATTTGGAGAACGTGCACAAGGTTTAAAACCCTTTGGAGTTGCACATGAGTGTGGAAATCGCAATACGCAAAATCCTAAATTCGTCAGGACCATCCATCGGAAAGGACACATGGAGAGTGATCAAACTTTTGCTAACTCGTGACTTGAAATGGTCTAAGGGTGAGTTCATGAGAATTCACGAAACGCGAATTCATGATTGGATCACAACCGTTGATCTAAGAGAGATCTGGATCGTTAATTGTCCATGAAGAAATCAACATTTTGGGAATAGGGAGGACGAAGGTGGAAAATCTTTCAACCTCGTGACACAAAAAATACCGATATGCGAAATGCCGATGAGATCTGAGTCGTTAGATCGTGGGGAATCGAGACCGTTGGATCAAGTAGATGATAGACCGTAATTTCGGAATTTCAGCAAACGAAAGTTCAAGATGTGTGGATGCACGAACTCCTTATGCCCAAAACTCCGAAATGAAAAGTGAAAGTAGTGGGGCCCCATGACATCGTTGGGAGTGAGGCGGACCTTCTTAAGGACACCATGTGTCACTACCTTGGTTTAAGGAAATCAAATTTTTGGAAGTTGGGGGTTGGAGAGGGAAGTGAGTATGAGAGCCTCAAGGACCGAAACCCTGAAACCCGAAGTCCCGAAATCTTCAAAGATGGAAGAACGGTAGCAGATTTTAACCATTGGATGTTGGGTAAACGTGGACCATCGATCCACCCGATTTACGCAAATTCGGTAAATCGAAACTCCAGGAGATAAATATGTGTGCCTTAAACTCTTCGAAGGTTGAAAGCCCGAGTAGCACCTAGTAGTCTAGCATTTGGTCATGACCTTTGGTTACGAGTGTTAGCGTCAGAAGTCACTCATGGATTGCTTGCAGGAGCAGAGCCCAATGCCCATCATTTTTATGTCACGATTTAATAAATAGGGGTGTTCGAATGGAAAGAGGTCCAGAAAAGCATCATTGATATAGGAACCAGGGCCTAGTAGGTAGAAAGCAAGGGAGGTCTTGATCCAACTTTCATCAGTAAGTTGATTAAAGGGTGGCATATGGAAGACTTGTGAGAAGGGTGAGCAATATTGCCTCGAGTAACAGGCCTTCGGAAGCTTGAGGAAGAAAAACTCAGAAGCCAAGATCCTCTTGGTCCGAAATTTCAAGGAGCTGAAGGGTGACTCGACTGGATCCTCCAATTCCGAGCCATTTCAGCGCTGATAAAACACAAGAATTGATTAGAAACGCTGCGATTGTTGCAGTGATCCAACCTACATCATCCTACAACAGCGCAACTCGACTGGATCCTCCAATTCCGAGTTGTTATAACACAGTAAACAAAGAGATGGAAAAGAGGCTGACATCCATAAAGTAAGAAGTCTCAAATGCCTTATACATTAACCAGAGTGACCAGCGCTTCATCAAAACTTACAAAACGGGAGCTTAGCTCAACCATTGACCATTACAAAATACAAAGACCGAGTCTATATACTCAGAAAAACTCGCCTAACAGAGGCGTGCTCAGTCATCCAAGGCTTGATGTCCCTTCAGCCCAATTCGGACGGATATTCTTCGTCAGATGCCACCTTAACTGCACATGGCTCCTGTAAGGGCAGTAGCTGAGCCATTAAGAGCCAAGTTAGTGTGTGCGGACCTCCTCTAGCTAGTCGAGGACTCGGCATGGCTTCCTTGGAAAAATTGGTACACAGGACCCTCTCGAGCAGACCGCTTGCTAGATTTTCCATACCTTACACTTAATGCCTGAGGAGAGGTTTCAACCACCCCTTCTCACCTTCATTTACTCCAAGCGAAAACCAGGATCGAGTTCGAATCGGATGGCGCATGGAGATCACGATGATCCTTTCGGCGACTAGCCTCGACGCCCTGAGCCCCCTTTGTACAGATCATTTCTTTCCCAAGTGACCACGGGTTGTGACCCTACGTTTATTCTTGAAGGCGCTTTCGGCGTTCGCGAATATGAAGGAGTTGATCCTTGCTAATCATAGTCATGATGAGCGAAATGCCGATATGTCTTAATTGGGAGCCATGCATCCCTCACATATCTGACGGTCCTGAACTCGCTCGGTGATGCTGTGGGCCCGGGTCCTGGACGCTCTTGGCATTTCGTGCTTCGGGGTTATGAAGGAGTTGTTGCTTGTGCCTCGAAGTCGCGAATTCCAAAACGCCGACGCGACTAGATCTCGCACCACGCGTCCTTTGGATGGACGGCTGAGACTGCTCTGTGATACTACGGGCCTGACTTTGGGCGCTTTCGGCGCTTCGGTGTTTGGGGTTTCAAGATGTAGAACAACATAGAACCCTCACCCTTCGAACTCCCGAATGCTGAAACGCCGATGCGACTAGATCTCGCACCACACGTCCTTTGGATGGACGACTGCTATCCTTCCCTGCATACAATATGGGCGCAATGTATTTGCGCTAATCTCGGAGCAACTCTGCTAACCGTGATTTCCCGCCGGCTACCGATCTACTCCTATGGATGAATCCGGACCGTCGACAATATAATCTCACCCGCTTACTTGCTTGGAAACCCAAAACGATATTTTCCCATGCTGCGCTTGGGCGCTTCTTGTGCAACTTGCAGACCCAAATACTCTTGTGCCTAGGACAAGAAATATTACTAACATTAGGCTCCATGGGGGATAGAGTCGTCCTTGTGATGCTCTAAGGACTCATTTTGCAGTTCCAGTGCCTTGCTGTTGGGCCATGGGGTCACTTATTTAAAACTTAAAGACAGAAAGAAAAACAATATTTACAATAGAGAAAGAGCCATGTGCGGCTCAAGAGAAAAATCTTTTTAGGAAATTCCCATTCATAGGGCCATTGAAAACTTCTTGATCCTCCAGATCCTGTACCCTATAGGTGTTATTCGAGAATACTTCGGATACTTTGAAGGGCCTGAACCACAGGGCTTCGAATTTTCCGTGCTTGCCTTTATCTTGTTTAGGAGTATCCCATTTCAATACCAAGTCTCCTATCCGAAACTCTTCCTTCTTAGCCTTCTTATCAAAAACCTGCTTGATCCTTTGCTGTTGGTCCTGAATTCTGCTCATTACTTGCTCCCTAGTCTGCTGGACTTCCACTAGCTCATGAATTCTTCTGATCATGTCATCAAGTTCCTCTTGATGATCCTGGAGGAATTTTTCTACAGGAATGGATAAATGAGAAGGAAAAACAACCTCTATTCCATAGACTAGTTGGAAAGGAGAGATGCCTATAGATCTCTTCGTGGTCACTCAATCGGCCCATAGAGAAAATTTCAATCTTGAATGCCAGGCCTTCTTTTTGTCTTCCAACAATCTTTTGATGATCCTTATCAATATTTTGTTGGAGGACTCTGCTAAACCGTTTCCCTAAGGATAGCATGGGGTGGAATGAATCAGTTTGATCCCAAATTGCTCATAGAACTTGGCTAACGGCTCAGCCTTGAAAGAGGTTGCGTTATCAGTGACAATCTTACTTGGGCAGCCAAATCTTGTGATGAGGTCCTCCAAGAATCCAATGATTACCTTGTGGGAAGCACTCCTGGTGGGAATAGCTTCAATCCACTTGGTGAAGAAATTGGTAGCAGTCAGGATCCATTTGTGCTGCCCACTGGAAGCAGGGTGAATTTCTCCAATGAAATCTAGGCCCCATTGCTGGAAAGGTCTTGAAATAACCACATGATTTAATGACAGAGACCTGAGCTGTTGTTTTCCTACAAATATTTGACATTTGGTGCAAGCTCTGACCCTCCTGCAGATGTCAGTGAACAAGGTGGGCCAATAATACCTAGCTCGGAGAATTTTGTGGGTTGTGGCCTTCTAGAAATGGTGCCCTCCACATAGACCATTGTGAAATTCAACCATGATCCTGTCAGCCTCTTGCGGGTCCATGCATTTTAAAAGCACCCCCAGGGGGTCTTTCCAGTATAAAATTTGATCGAGAAGGCAGTATCTGACTGCCTTGAGCCTCAGAGCTCTTGCTTTGTTTCTTTGCAGGCCGTCTGGAGGCCGTAACTCTTGCAGAAAGTATATGAAATCCTTATACCAGGGACATCGAGACAATGGGGGCTCCCTTTGAGGGTCTATTTCAGACAGCCGACCCGGCTGAATTCATAAGCATTCATTGATGAAGCTTACCCCCAAAGCTTGGCAATTGGCTTCAGCCAACAACTTGGCTAAACCTTGACCTTTGATCAATTTGGTAGGCTTTATTTCCAAGTCAAATTCCAGAATCTTGGCTATCCACTTGCTCCTCCTCCCGTCTATGTCAGGCTGAATAAGAATGTCTTTAACAACGGTTGAGGGGACATAGGCAATGATTTTTTACTGCAGGACATAGATTCTAAATGCCTTGAGATCCTTTACCAGGGCATAGGCCTACTTCTCCATAGTGTCATACCTGACTTCGACATCCCTCAATGCTCTGCTGAAATAGGCAATAGGCTTCTCTAGCCCAATCTTGTTTGTCTGTAATAAAACAACGGCCACCGTGTCAGGTGAGGCAAAGGAGAAGATGAGGAAATCCTTTGAGTAGTTGGGACTGATAAGCACAGGGGCTTTAGTCGGGGCTTTCTTTATTTTCTCAAAGGAATTTCGCGACTCAGAAGTCCACCTCACTTCATTTCCTTTCCTTAACATGGTTGTTATAAGTTTTACCTCCTCAGCAAAGTTAGGAACAAATCTCCTCAGAAAATTAATCTTACCAAGGAAAGATTGGACCTCCTTCCTGGACCTCGGGATTGATAATGCTTGTATTGCCTCAACCCTGCTAGGATCGATCCTGGCTCCTTCTACTGATACTATGTGGCCTAGTAACTTTCCCTCCTGCATGGCGAACAGAGATTTATTGGGGTTTAATGAAATGCCAAAACTCCTGCATTTCAGAAAAACCTTCCTAAGATGACAATAGTGTCCTTTATCATATTTTGAAAATATTGTGATGTCATCCAGATAGACGACCACAAATTTATCCTTTTCCCCAATGAAAGCTATGTCCATGACACGTTGAAACGTTGCCCCTGCATTCATTAATCCAAACGGCATCTTAGCATACATGAATGTGCCCCATGGAGTGGTAAATGTCGTCTTTTCCCTGTCCTCAGGCAGGACAGAGACTTGATTGTAGCCAGAGAAACCATCAATCATGGACATCCTGGATGCTCCTATTACCCTCTGCAATATATGTTCCATCTTTGGTAAAGGGTAGTTATCCTTCCGTGAGCTCCTGTTCAGGTTCTTGAAGTCTACACAGAGTCTGATTTCTCCATTCTTTTTCCTTACTGGTACCAAGTTAGTGACCCACTCTGAGTATCTCAGTGGCACGATGATTCGGGCCTGTAGCAACTTCTTCACTTCCCTCTCCATGATAGGCAGCAGCATAGGATTGATTTGTCTTAGCTTCTGCCTAAATGGCTTTGCCTCCCTTTTCAACCGGATTTTATGTTCAATGACAGAAGTGTCATATGTTTTAGATCTTCATAGGTCTAGGCAAAAACATCAGCAAATTCCCTCAAAAGTCCAGTGTATTCAGACCTCTGCTCTTCTGTCAGACTTTTTGACAATTTGACATACTTGGGCTCATTCTCAGTGCCAATGTTGCACTGAATACTATCAGCGTCATCCTCTGGAATCTCCATTTTTAATGACACATCGTTTCTATCAAAAATCCTTTCCAAAGGAACCAGTCCCCTTGGAATGTGGTTGCTGGGGAGCTGCATAATGTTATGCTCTGCTATTTTACTCAGAAACTTACCCCCATCAAGCTCTTCTACAGAGACAGGATCTTGGTCGATATACATCTCTAAAAATTCTTCGACAGTCTCTAAGAACCTCTTGATCTCAAGATCATCCTTGAATACCTTCCAATGTTTGACGTTTTCAAGTATGGAGGACCTGTATTTTACCTCTACATCGTATCTGAATTTGGGCGGCAAAGGCACTTTGAAATTGCTTGCTGATGTAGCCAAGGAATCTGCCACTGTGTTCTTCTCTCTTGGGATGAAAGAAATGTTGAATGCTGAGAAGAAACTGTCAATTAGGTCCCATACCTCATTTCTGTAGCTTTTGAGTCGAGGATGCTTAGCTTGATAAGCATTTCTGATCTGCTGGACCACCATCTCTGCATCTTCGAACACTGCTACCTCCTGAATTCCCATTTCCCTTGCAACTCTTAATCCTAGAACAAGAGCTTCATACTCTGCCACATTGTTGGTAGCTTCAAATTCTAGTTTGTATGACAGAGATATGGTTTCCTAAGCCGGCGACACAAAAAACACCCCAGCACCAGCGCCTTCCCTAGAAGAGGCTCCATCAAAAAACATTTTCCTAACGGGGGTGATGGAGAGGGGAAATTTATGGGAAGTGGTGGGCAGCTTTCTGAGTTTAAGAGGAGGCTCGGGAGTATGAGTGAGTTGTAGTAAACTGGAACCTAAATCAGTGTCCAAGGAAAAAATGGGATGGTTGGTAGGGTTGGCTTCATCACTGATTATATAGACCAGTTGGGCTTCCCTGTATAGCCTCCTATGTTCTCCTCCAAACACTGGGATAGTAGCATATGTGAGGTCCATCTGCAAAGTTCCCCCCAATCTTTTAATCCAAGATCTTGATAACAACATACCGAACTTGGGGGGGACGTCAGCCACTACAATATCCATGACCACACTTTTCATGGGCAACTGAAACAGGGTCACGACCAGGTCTTTGATAACTCCTAGACATTGAACTTTTCTGGAGTCAAAGGAATAGAGGTCATGATAGGCTCGGGTGACTTCTAGTCCTAACTCTTCCATGACAGTTTTGGGCATGAGGTTGTGAGAAGCCCCCGAATCCATCAAGAAGTTGTGCAATACCTTGTCATGTATATTCAAGGAGGTGTAGAAGGGAGGGGATGAGTCATTCCTATCTTCTACCATAGGACCTAGAATAACTGCAGGATTTTCATCTTGCAAATTGATGGAGTTTGTGGGAAGGCATGAGACCTCAAATTGTAAAATCTCAGAGAAGCATTTCTTGAACCCTTCATGTTTAATCAATTCGGTCAGGGGCACATGGATTCTGATCTTTTGAATTTCATGCTCGAGATTGAAAGAAGATGCAAGCTTCGGGATTTCTTTTATTTCGGGAACATGACTCTGGACTATGGGAGAGAGAGGTCGGGTCTTCTTACCTCTGTGACTATCTGCTACTTCATTAGCAGGTTTTTCTATTCTAGTGGACTGCTCAGGAACATCAGGTGCTATTGTCTTTTTCTTAGACCTCAGATCATACCTGCCTTGGCTACCACTAGCCTTGTCTCCCTTGCTCAGTTCGTTTAGCTGACTGTCCATGAGAGACTCCTCGTATGTTGATTGAGTGAGATGAGGAAAAGGAGGAGTGTCTCCGAAGCAATGGATTTCAGGATCAAGCTCATATGTTTCCCCTTCTTCCCCCTCGGCCACAAAATTGTTTTGAAAAGGGGCCTGAATCCTCTGGTCTTCTCTGTCTCTTCCCCTTTCTCTTTGCACAGTCAGGGTAACAACATTGTTTGGCCTTCTGAAACCTCCTTTGTTTTTGGTGTTTTGAAGGACCTTGTATGCTTGCCTTCCCTCCACCTTCATTCTCTCCATCTCTGCAGACAGAGACTTCACCATCTTGGTCAGTTCATCCACTTAAGGGTGGGGCACCGATGGGATAGAAGTTGAGGCTTCAGATCTTGCCTTTCTCCTATCTGCGTCAGCCTTGTTCCTCAGTCTATCAGCTGCTAACACATTGGATTCCACTTCTATGGCCGCATATTTCATTTGAGCTAAGGAGGTGGCTCTTCTTTCTCTCAATAAAAGACCTAAATCGGGGCCAAATGCACTAGCATAAGAAATCTTGGCCGAGGCCTCTGAGGGTTTTATCTCAGCAGGAATTTTATTATACATCTTATTGAATCTTTTGGAGAAATCAGAGATAGACTCTCCTTCCATCTTCTTCAAAGACCCGAACTCTGTCATGTAATATATGAAATCCTTCCTATCACCCCACTGCCTCAGGAAATCACTATCAAGAGCTTTGATCCCAGCAATAGATCTGGGGGCTAATCCTCGAAACCACTTCCTCACCTCACCGTCCAAGATCTGGACGAAGACTCTCATCTAGACGTCTTCATTTTCAATTTCAGGTTGTTTGCATAACTGTAGAAAGCAGCCAGGTGCTCCTCCGCAGTTATGTCCCCTTCCCCGGTGAACTTGGGCATATACTTCAAGTAATATCCAGCAAGGAGAGGATTCATAGGATGGGGTAGGATCAAGGGAGCATATCTGGAAGCGACTATGGTGTCCATTCTATTTAGAGGGGGATTAGCGCCAGCCATAGGAATATTAGGTGGAGGAGAACTTGGAGGAGAAGGAGTTCGCGAAGGGGCTACTGGGAATGAGTCTCGAAGTGGAATGGGAAACAAAAGGGGATTTAAGGAGAAGGCTAACGGGTTTAAGACAACAGATGCTCCTCTTTGTGTAGGAGTAGTAACAATAGCAAGAGGAGGAGTGGTAAAGATAGGAGTGGGGAAATCTTCTGTGGTCCTGGGTCTACGCCAAAGTACATCTTCAGAGGAGAGGGGAGCGACAAGGGTTTCTCCCTCCAATCCCATACCAGGAGGGGAAAACTCAGCAGGAATACTCCCGAAATTCAGGAAACGGGACACCTCAGAAAGAGGTCTATCAAGAAACTGAGGAGGAGAAAATGGAGTTCCTACAGAAGGAGATGACGGATTACCTGGTTCGGCGGTGGAAGCTTCTTCTTCAGAGGCCTTTCCTTTTCTCAGAACCACCTCTGGATCAGTTTCAGGTGTAGCTAGATGCAGTTGTGGATGAGACCGCGTGTGTCTTCCTCTAAAAGCCACAATTAATACAGCAGGTTCGCCACAGTGGAGTCGTCACAATGGAGTCGCCAGGTGCATAGTAGCAATCTTCAAAGGCTCTGATACCTAATGCACCTTCAGAATTAGAGGATCAGTGTTGTTCAATCCCGGGGAAAATCTTCAACTTCGTCCACGTTAACGGCACCAGAAATGTTAGCGTCAGAAGTCACTCCTGGATTGCTTGCAGGAGTAGAGCCCAACACCCATCAGTTTTATGTCATGATTTAATAAATAGGGGTGGTCGAATGGAAATAGGTCCAGAAAAGCAGCAATGATACAGGAACCAGGGCCTGGTAGGTAGAAAGCAAGGGAGGTCTTGATCCAACTTCCGTTAGTAAGTTGATTAAAGGGTGGCAGATGGAAGACTTGTGAGAAGGGTGAGCAAGACTGCCTCGGGCAACAGGCCTTTGGAATCTTGAGGAAGAAAAACTCAGAAGCCAAGATCCTCTTGGTCCAGAATTTCAAGGAGCTGAAGGGTGACTCGACTAGATCCTCCAATTCCAAGCCATTTCAGCGCCGAGAAAACACAAGAACTGATTAGAAACGCTGCGACTGTTGCAGTTATCCAACCTACATCATCCTACAACAGCGCAACTCGACTGGATCCTCCAATTCCGAGCTGTTCTAACACACTAAACAAAGAGATGGAAAAGAGGCTGACATCCATAAATTAAGAAGTCTCAAATGCCTTATACATTAACCAGAGCAACCAACGCTTCATCAAAACTTACAGAATGGGAGCTTAGCTCAACCATCGACCATTACAAAATATAAAGAAGGAGTCTATATACTCAGAAAAACTCACCTAATAGAGGCGTGCTCAGTCATCCAAGGCTTGATGTCCCTTCAGCCCAATTTGGACGGATATTCTTCGTCAGACGCCACCTTAATTGCGCATGGCTCCTGTAAGGGGAGTAGCTGAACCATTAAGAGATGAGTTAGCATGTGCAGACCTCCTCTGGCTAGTCAAGGACTCGGCATGGCTTCCTTGGAAAAATTGGTACACAGGACCCTCTCGAGCACACTGCTTGCCAGATTTTCCAAACCTTACACTTAATGCCTGAGGAGAGGTTTCAACCACCCCTTCTCACCTTCATTTAATCCAAGCAAAAACCAGGATCGAGGTCGAATCGGATGGCGCATGGAGATCACGTTGATCCTTTTGGTGACTAGCCTCGAATCCCTAAGCCCCCTTTGTATAGATCCTTTCTTTCCCAAGTGACCATGGGCTGTGACCCTGCATTTATTCTTGAAGGCGCTTTCGGCGTTCGCGAATAGGAAGGAGCTGATCCTTGCTAATCATAGTCGCGATGAGCGAAACACTGAGATGTCTTAATTGGGCACCACGCGTCCCTCACATATTTGATGGTCCTGAACTCGCTTGGTGATGTTGTGGGCCTGGGTCCTGGACGCTCTTGGAATTTCGCGCTTCGAGGTTATGAAGGAGCTACTGCTTGCGCCTCGAAGTCACGAATGTCGAAACGCCGACGTGACTAGATCTTGCACCATGCGTCCTTTGGATGGATGGCTGCTATCCTTCCCTGCATACAATATGGGCACGATGTATTTGCGTTAATCTCGGTGCAACTCTGCTAACCGTAATTTCCCGTCAGCTGTCGATCTGCTCCTGTGGATGAATCTGGACCGTCGACAATATAATCTCGCCAGCTTACTTGCTTGGAAACCCAAAACGAGATTTTCCCATGCTGCGCTCGGGCGCTTCTTGTGCAACTTGCAGACCCAAATACTCTTGTGCCTAGAACAAGAAATGTTACTAACAACGAGGGTAGGGAGAAAGACAGAGCTATCACCCAAAAATTACAGAGCCGAGCAGAACTCAGAAAATTTGTGAAGTCGAAGTGTTTTCTTAAATCAGAATGGTTTTGAATGTGTGGAATTTGTTAAGAATGACGACTTGAAAAATCCCTGTTGCCTGCACGTGTGTTTGCAGAAGCTTAGCAAGTGCCAGAACCGAATAGGGTTGTCGTTGAGAGCAGAGAATGGAAGAGGTGTGGATTGCCTCCAATTCAAAGAATGAAAGAGAAGGAAGGAATGTCAACTTGGGAGTCAAAGGATCAAACGCTAATGGGCAAGGAAAAGAGATGGATAAGGAAGGACATATGATGAAAATCATTGAAAGATTGCAGAGAGATGCCCAGGCTTGCCGAGTTGATAGCCGAAAGCTCATGAAAGTCAGGGATAGGCAGGGTGAATTCAACTTAAGGATGTTGAAGAATCTGGAAAGAATACAAAATAAATTGAAAAAGGAGAGTGACTCAAGCAAGACAGAGAGTCACAGGACCCCTGAGAGGAAACGAAGATCAAGGAGTGTCAGCAGACATCATCGTCACTCCCCAAAGCATTCCAGTAGGGAAGCACACAGTAGTTCAAGCACGTCTCCTACCAGAAAACACGGGAGATATGGGATGGATGAATTGAAAGGGGAAATGAACAAGATAAAGCCTCCAATGTTCAATGGAGAACATAAGAAGGAGGAAGATGCCAAAACCTGGTTGTTGGGTATGAGGAAATACTTTCAACTGCAGAATTATTCCTCTCATGTAGAGGGAAGGATTACCATGTATCAACTGAAGGGAAAGGCATCCATGTGGTGGGATCAACTTTTGTAGGTGCAACACATCAGGGAAAGGGACATCACATGGCAAGAATTCAAGAGGTATTTCGAGATGAAATAATTAACTAAAAGATATTATGATAAAAAGATGAAAGAGTTCTTTGAACTCAAGCTGGACAACTAGACCATTGATGAGTATGAACGAAAGTTTTTGGAATTACTGACGTATGTTCTGTTCATCAAAGATGAGTCTGTCAAGATTCAGAGGTACCTGAGTGGATTACTGCCTCATATTGGGGATAAGATTCAGTATGATGACCCAAAGAATATGGAAGAAATGATAAGAAGAGCGAAGTGCTTATTTGAACAACAAAGAGAAAAGCCTACCTTATAGAAGGCTTGGGATGACCAGAAAAAGTTCAAGAAAGAACAGAGGCAGAAGGGAAATAAATCACCCTTTTTCAGAAACAGTCCTCAAGAAGAGCCGTCTCTTAGAGAGCCCAAGAAGGTTGAAGTGAGTGGGAAAATGTCAAGGCCACCACCTATGGAATGTTGGGGTTGTAAAGAAAACTATAGGT
>SNQJ01S0068177.1:88946-102182 GCA_010110895.2 Picea sitchensis | reverse complement strand
GATAAAAATTAAGCAGAATTTGAAAGTTGCCTAGGACAGGCAGAAAAGTTATGCTGATAAGAACAGAACCCACAGAGAGTTCAAAGTGGGTGATCATGTTTTCCTTAAAGTGAAAGCTAACAGGAGTTCCCTGAAGCTAGGAAGTTGCACCAAGTTGGCAGCCATATTTTGTGGGCCATTTGAAATCCTGGAAAGGATTGGGCCAGTTGCATATATACTTGCATTACCTGCATCCATGACTGTACATAATGTGTTTCATATTTCATTGCTTAAGAAATATATACCAGATGCTAATCATGTTATCGATTTGAATTTGATTCAGGTGGAACAAGAAGGTGTCCTGCAAGTGCATCGTGTGCACATATTGGACAGGAAAAACAAACAACTCCGGAATTGAGCTATAGGGCTTGTAAAGGTCCAATGGACCTGGTACGGTCCTGAGGATGCGACATGGGAGCATGAAGATGTTATGCGGGCAGAGTACCCGCATCTTTTTGAAAATTTTGAAAAGCTTGCAGATGCAGTGTAAAGTTGCACTAAGGATAGTGCAAAAATAAGGGGAGGGGATTGTAATGTCCCCAAGGCCGAGCCCTGTTGTAAATCATATCTATGAATTATAAAGCTTGTTTATGAACTGTAATTCAAGTTTATAAGGTTGGTGAGCCAAGTCATATAAGCTAGTGGGCTTATGTGTTATTAGGCCAGGGAGCCTAAGTGTTGAAGGCTAGGAGCCTGATTTTTGTACATGTAATTATGCACAGTATTAATACAAAACATCTCTACGTGCGGACCGACCACGATGAATGAGTGATGGGGGACTAAGCATCCATAAAGCCTGGGTAAGGGAGAGGGGGCTGAGAGGTTGGAAGAGGGGCTAAGCTAAGGGGGCTTAAACCCTTGAGAATAATATTAAATTATTACTATTCCAAAGCTATGTAAATGTGATGTTTTATCCTAAGTTCTTTGGAAGGATGAGTGACTTCCAAATGGGAAGGAACGAGCTTCATGGGTGACAAGTGTCAACCCAAGTGCATGTAATTAAAACTATTGAGTTGAGCCATGATGGGGGTTCCTCCTCCATTCTACCGTCGACTGTCTGAACCGGGAATCTCGTATGACCTCTGCAAGAATACCCTCATGCAACTCTGAAACCAAAAAGGCCTATGTTGATTTCTAGAGGAGTCGGTACACCCTCTATCAAAACCGTCAAGTCTGTGTTCGACCTTCGCGTGGATTTCTTATCACGCATCTCTGAAACCCAAAACCATGAGTCTGTTCTATATGGATGGTTGGGAAAAACGAATGTCCCGTAATTGTTGAGCCTAGTAGGGTTGAAGCGTCTGTCTGTCATCTATTTTGGAAACCCATGTTTGTTGTCCCAGTTGACTGTGGCGGCCACGCAGTTCTTAGCTGGGTGTGGTTTGTTGTTGTTGTATGTTCGTTACTGAGAATTGTTGTTTTTCTGCTTTGTACGGAAACGATATTAAGGAAACCGGTTGTACGACCTGTGTGTAACCTCTCTCCAGGTGAGGGAGGTGATTGTTTTTGAAGAGGCAGGTTTTACCAAGCCTGTGAGCGACTCTCTCCAGGTGAGAGAGTGCGTGGAGGAAGGAGAGAGCTCCTAGAAGGAACCTTGTAGCTGCCACAGAGCTCGGAGATTTCCGGTCCGGTCTGTTGCTGAAGCCCAAGGGAAGGGAGGTTAGCAGCCAAAGGATTGTCTAGGTGACAGAGAATGTGTATACTCTTGGGGTGGGACATGCATGTGGGGAAGGAGATTCTGTGGGCAGTGGGCATAAGTGGTTCCTGGGAGAGAATCCTCTTTCTTTTACGTGTATTCTTCCTGTAAACCTTACCTAGCCTAGGATTCCTTACCCAGTGGAGCTTAGTCCCAGCTTACGGGTGACCTACTGTCGAGAGTGATGAGTAGCATGGTGTAAGGTTGGGAGGTTCATGGAAGGTCTACACGCAGTTGGTGGTGCATGACAGTTTCAAAGATAAGTGTCACTATGTTTTGTAATTCTGTAATTAATTAAATTGCATACCTGTGATTCTTACAATGTTATCACGTATTTTGTTATGCATATGAATTATTTTTATTTCCATTAACTATGAAATGCTAGCAGTAATTTTGTGTTTAACTGTAATTAAGCATTTTAAGTTCATTAGAATTCATAATGTGTTACATAAGTGTTTTTCCACGTAGTAACGTTGGCCCGACCGTGGGGTTGATGGCCGGGGGCATTACATAATAGGTCCTCTACCTATGCCAAATCATCCTCTTCCATGACCTCTGAACCCTCTTCTTCTTGCTTGATTACAACCTCTTGGAGTATTATACTACAACACTCCTCCTTCGAATTCTTCTCCCTAGACTCTGTATGCATCTATAGTGCACTCTCTCATCAAATCAAATGCGCGAAAATCCTTCTCTTCATGTCCGATACACTTGCGAAATTTACAAAATAGATTTCTTGTAGTACTCTAATACTTCTGCATCAATGCGAAATTATGAGGGTGATGACCCATCATTTTGAAAATATCGCACCATACCCCTAGTGGATTCGAAGCACCTATATTCAAATACTATTGAAACAATGGACATTCATTCTTATGATGTCCTTTTGTTCTACACGTGATACACCCGACTTCCTCGTGTTTTTCTTTTCCTTTCACAAGATCTCGCAACTGAATAGTCAGCACTGCTAACTACGACTGCACTTGAGCCATCCTTGCACCATTTTCTCCTACCGTGGATGCTTCTAACTTCATAGCAATTTATAAGACTTTTGGCTGCGACATGATCTTCTATTGCGTCAACAAGCAACGTATATGCAGAAACAATGTTGCAATAAACCACTCTTTGTGTTGTTCATCTGGAATTTGGAATGTCAACTGATCCTTTAGTATCTTAAATCTTTTATCATAGTTCCACAGTGATTCATTTACTATCTGCTTGATCTCCTTCAACTTCGTAATGCACTGAGACTTAGATTTAGGTTTTTGGGACTCTTTCAATAGAGTTTGTCTTACCTCTATCAATGTTCTAGTTTGTCCCATAAGTGTCGTAGTTCGATATTTCTTGTACCATAATAATGCATGATCTTTGAATGTCATTTCCAATTACACAATCTTTGCATCAAAATCTTGGACGTGCTTCACATTCCATATTGTCTCACAAATGAACAAATGTTTTTCTAGATCCTTTGTCCCCGCTCCATGGAAGACAAACATTCTTAAAGTGGGATGTACTACTGCCATCATGTTCTACATGGTATTCTTTCCTGATAACACTAACTGATTCTGACTCGGCGTACTACTTCCACTACTTTTACTACTACCTTTACTTCATTCAATAACTATAATTGACAAATATTCTGATCTTACCTTAGTTCTTGGCGATGCACATAGGGTCGTGGGTTTGACGTGGAATTTTATCTGAGCGATATCTTCTTTTAATAGACTAAGTTGGTGGATATTTTTTTTTTCTATGTGAAGACTTCCTTCGATCTTGAGTATCACACTAGTGTCTATTTCCTCGTTTTCATTGTGATCCCCCTCTCTCTCAGCCACAATCCTCTTCGTATTCGGTTTGAATCTCTTACCACTGCGCAATACTCCAATATCTTTGTTTGTCACACACTCTTCTTCTCTTGGCATCCTCATCCCATTTGTTCTTCATTCCTTCTCTTCATCCCTCTTTATGCTCAGACCATCCTCTGGTCAGCCCCCAGTCTCCCTATGTGCACAAAGGTACTTAACAATCAGATAACATTTTCATAACTCCCTTGTCAAAAAATAATATCTTAATCCAAGTAGATAGTGACTTTAGGTATCTTCCACACGATCCCTTAAATAATTCCCTTTCAACAACACTATATGACTGAGTACAATCTATGGAAAATTCAGTAATTTAACCTCCCAACACACTTTCCATCTCATAATATATTGTGCATGATACCTGATTTCTTATGGAATTGATTTTCCTAATTAAATCAGGAGTCCAATTTCTCAACATATAAGTACAAAACCTTTCCATCTATTCAATTAATCTCTAGATCCACTCTACTAAAATATTCAAAAAATCAACAAAGAAAATTCCATGCAAATCTGTAAACACATACCTTTGCATCCATTTCTTTGTGCTGATCCATGGATTCTTATTCTGATCTACAAAAAAATCAATCTCATGTGTGTCTAACCATTGTCCAATCTCCTCCTTAGTAGGTGTCCACATCCCCCTCAATCACAGATCCCAATCCCTACAACGAAACCATTTGTTGGTGTGTAGTGGACAAACCTGGGGTTCAACATTAATTCACCAACAAATCCCAAGATACCAGCCCTTTCAGAATCACCCACATGCAGGTGAAGTCTCACCCAAGGTACCTATGGGGACTGTAGGAACCAAGCTTCCACAATCATGAAGGGAATGGAGATCGTTCTAACATTCATTCTTACTTACCATTTATTCAACATGCAATATACCCTGTGCACGAAATCATAACAACATCATAACATATGACACATTTATCTTATTCAACCATTCACCATGTGTGCAGAACCATCAAATACATATTCATATCAAATCATAAGAATCTATTACATGTGCACACCAAACATAGAAAACCAACACATCATAATAACACACACATCATAACACGGGAATTTAATGTGGTTCATCTGAAAACGAGCGAGTACTTTACGCAAGTTTTCAATTAAGAATCTTTTTATGACGAAGTATTTGCATAAGGATTAAATGGCATATGAATCCATGATTAACCATGCTTGTAAACAACAATACATAACACACATGAACTCAAAATGGAATAAAGCACATGAAAAGACAAGAGAGAGAGACAACCAATATTGGTAACGAAGTTCACCCCTCTTGGTATACGTCTTTGGATCCACTTCAATTGTAATACAGATTGCTTTCATTCCTTCTTCAAAAGATGTTGGGACCTTATCATAAGTGATTACATAAGATATGTCTTCTCCTTCAGTGAATATTCAAAAAGACTGCTCACACTCATACCTCTCCATACATAAGAAGGATAATACTTTACATGAATAAGTCTCTCAAAACTTAGGAGTAGTAGCACTATGGATTTCTAACTTCCCTCATTAACTCTTCATTACTCTCCTCCTTACTCTCCCCTTACAAAGGGCTCACATAAGGCATTATATAGTTTTTCCTCACTCCATCTTAAGAAAGAGCATTAACTCCCAGATCCACAATAATAAGATCTAATTACAAAAGAGGAAAAACAATATCCATGAATGTAGGATCTCAAACTATATTCAAGTACATAAAGGGAAAAGTCTCAAAACCACCCAAGGACTCTTCATCCATGTCCGTGATTCTCTCAACCTAATAGTGAGAAGAATGACAAATTGCTGTGAGGTGGTTTTTCACATAAAAACCAATTTCCAAATTAATAATTTAATGATAAATACGTGAGTCTAATTTCCCTCACAAGTATTAATCATTTTACATCAATAATGAATAATAATGTATGAGTTTTTCAAAAGCTCATAAATCATAAATAATATGCATGAGCATCTCATAAAGCATAAGAATGCATGAGACCCTTTCCTCACAAAGAATTAATAAAATGCATGAGAAATATAAAACTCAACATATAACTTCACAACTCTGCAAATAAAATTGGTGAACACAGTAAATTCCTTCCATGTGTGGAAATCCGTCCGAATCACGCCTCCCCACAAAGAACCTTTTGGTCTCCAAAAGTATCAACTTTATATGTATGGAAATTTCCCTAAAATTTGTATTCTTTTAAGACTCCTTCACACGCGTACTTCGTAATCATAATGCAAGTCAACACTTGCAACCGCTGCAAAGCAAATGTTTGGAAAGGCACATCCCTTGTCTCCTTCACCTTTGTTCTTCAGAGCTGAAATGTCAAAGCCCACCTACATAATCATGCAACCTGTAGAAGATGATACATGTACCACAATCTTTGGTATGCCTTACTTGCCAAGAGTTTATAACTACACTCTTGTTCAAGTTTACAATGAATCGCCAAAATGGCGTAGGAAAATCGCCTCAATCAATTGTTTACATCATGATTACAAAGAATCCAATGAAGGCTTAAGGCGCAACAATAACGCCTCTCACTCTCCTCACTTAAAAGTGGCTAAATAGCCATTACAATGGTTCATAACCCTTTTACATGATAATTTCATGCTTACATCAATACCTTTACATGGCCAATACATCAAAATTCAAAGGCAATTCTCATGCCAAATATGATGCCAAAAAAAATGTACTATGTCCCTTCCATGGAAATTACATCAAATTTGAAGGAAATTTTTATGTGCCAAATGATGCACAAAAGAATGCACTATGGCCCTCCCATGGTAATTACATCAAATTTGAAGGCAATTTTTATATGCCTAAACGATGCACAAAAAAGGGAAACATATATGGCTTTCAAACCCCTTTTTACATAAATGTGCATCATGCCCAATATTCCTTTGATGGTCATTAGGTATGAGCACTTGGTTTTTAGCAACAATAGGCCTTAATAGTATATAGCACAAAACTATAATATAAAAATCCACCTAAAAAGGCACACCAAAAAATTGCTAAAATACCATGAGTTTTTAATTCCATCAAGCGTTAGATCCATGTGACACAGGACCAAGGTATTGCGCCTTCGGTGGTTCTCAGCCCTTGGTTCCATGGGAAACTCTCGGTGCTCTGCAATAGACCCAATCTTCGTCTCCCTGGCATAAACTCTCGTGGTCGGTGCTCCAACAAAGAACCCCATA
Organism: Picea sitchensis; assembly: GCA_010110895.2. NCBI lineage: Eukaryota > Viridiplantae > Streptophyta > Pinopsida > Pinales > Pinaceae > Picea > Picea sitchensis. Next base: position 95,387 of record SNQJ01S0068177.1, on the reverse strand, counting down.
TGATCTCCACTTTTTGGTGTTGGACGTGTCTGGTGGAGAGGCTTGCAACAATGCCAACTCTCGATGCTATCAAGCCCAATTGTATGTGAGGGAGAGGTAGGCAGAAGACCATTGAAAAATCATACGTCGAGCATGAACTCATTTTGGGAGGCGAATACAAATAAAATTTCATATTGTTGCCTCCAATTGGTCGTATCACCCACAATGGAAGTTTTTCCATTGTCACCATTATGTGCAGAATCTTGGAGAGGATTGGGGTTGTGGCTCTTCCCCTCTTTATCCCTCCAAACAAAAATTCCAATAGTCATCAATACTGTGGAGATAATAAGTTTATTTTTCAATGCAATCACAATTGGATTGGGTAGACATCGATCCTTTTAGTGACCGACCGCCAAACCTGCAAATATGATACCCTTGATCCTTCCCAAATGAAGACAATATAATGTTGAACACCATCCAAAAGTAGGTCGTGAGGGGATATAGAAATATAAAACACATTTTCTTCTTCTTCGGAAATGGAAATGGAGGAGGCCATGTAAAATTGGAATCCCTGCAACAATGGAAACAACATGTCTTTGCATAACAGAATGGCGATCATCGCATTGTATCAAGTTCACCTCGGCCTGTGGATTCACCAGAACCAATATATAGCTAGCCTCTAGATGATTATTTCCATGTCGATTCTTCCCATCGATGTTGGCCATAATATGTTGACTGAAAACATGGGCTAGCAGTTCCAAATGTAGATTTGGCACGTTTTCCTAAGTTTTGACGCCGATATGAAAGCCCATAATACTAGTTCATGCTCCAAACTAGTCGTAACATGGTGGTGTGTTGGAAGAAGTTTCTTATCATGTGTTGAGGGGGATTATTGCTCAGTTTGCTGGATAGGGAGATAAATCCCTCCAAATCCTCTCATGTTGGCATCATCCCACATTATCTGGTGCAATGATTTGCCAGTTTCCATTGTCAATGCGTTGGGAAACAATTGATCTGGGCTTTCTTCGAGCTTGACATTTTGTTCCCGTGTGAAGGTGGTAGATACCCCTCATAACACAACAAAAAGGAACCACGATCTTGATGACGGTCTTGTGGATTCCGCAACATCACCAAACAAAACGAGATCGATCAATGGATCGAAATTTTAGCTCCTGCTATTTTTGACTCAGAAAATGCGTGCCCAAATGTGTCATCCACCCCTACCTACACGCAAATCGAAAATGATGAGCATGGCATGGCCATTGGTCTATATCAACACATTCTCCAGACTCTTAATTGTACTCCTTTTGAGTATAGTAGCCAGAATAATCCAATTTCTTCTCATGCACTTCTGAATTAGAGAGAGATCATTTAGTCAAAGCCTTCAAGAAGCATTCCACTCGTCTTCCCTCCAAACTCATGTCCTTGAGAGAAATTTGCAGCACCTCGGGTACCCACATCAGGCATTCGCTTCTACCATCTTTATCCTCCCCAGTCGTTTCGGTTCGATCCGTGCACCTACGACTTTGTCACACTTCACTTTCAGAGATAGTATCTTAGGACATCTTGTTAGCAACTCCAAGATAAGTTAGACAGGAAAGGAATTAATTCCACATGGACATTCATTCAGTCACCTCTTGAATTACCCTCATGGCCCAATGGTTAAATAATATTTGTTATTCTAGACCATCACTCCACGGAGATCCGACATTCAATGGATGGTGTAAGGCAACAACAATAACCATATAATTACCAATGTGAAAAGCAGAAACAAAGAGTAATTCTCCTCTTTCTTAGTCGAAGTATAAGCTCGGATCTTAGAGATCCTGTGGCCGTGAATAATGGAAGGATTCCTATCTCTGCTTTGTCCAGCAACTGGAATGGGCCATCTAAGTAAATCTGCATTTCAGAATCATCACAAAGTGAGCGAGGAATGATCGTTTGTTTTCAATTGGCAAATATGGTATACAGTTCCAAAACCGATTTGTTTCAACTAACGCATAGATGAAGATCTAAAGCTTTTCATGCTATACATTGCCATTGTGTCCATAAACAACATGTCTAACACAAACTCTTCTTGTTGGTTATTTCAACAACTAAATTTCTTGTACAGGGAATTTGTTTGTTGTGGATGCTAGTGATTCAATTATGTTGATTTGATTCTACACTGTAATAAAAATGAACAGTGTAAACTACCCAGATTCATCGAAAATGATGGAATAAGGTTCACATTGCATCAATAATTTCTCTTTGTCATGACTTGGAGTGCTAAGGACTCATCCATTACAATAACGGAAAAATGGATACTCGTTGTTCATGACATAATCTCTTTAATCAATTTGCAGATCGAACCTTTGGCTATAACACCAACTCTTAGAGGCACATGCTCAAGCAATAAGAACTCGTCCTGATTGCAATCCAAATGCCCTTTGAACTCTGTGCATAGTGATTGATTGAGACGAGCCATGGCAGCATCCTAGTTGCAGTTGTGTTTTCTCTGCTGCAAAATATGTTAAATAACAAAATATTTCAATTTTGCATTAATGATAACCACTGCTTACCTAACCAATCGAAGGTGCCTTCCTTCTGCGATCGCATTTATTAGGATACTGGAGCAGGAACATTGATCACATGCGCCATTATCTTTGTATCCTCCTTCTTGGTGGTTGTTTTAGCAATCTGTTTGTTGCTTGGTCTATGGCGAATTTCGGGATGTAACTTCCAGTACTTCTTCTCCCAATGGCCACTGATCTCGCAATGAGTGCAATAGTTCCTTCGCTTCTCCTTTAACATAATATTCTTGTCACAAGGACGTGAAAGGTGTTCTTCTTGTCTTGTCTCACTTTCAATGAGCATGCTCCTACCCAAACTTTCTTCTTGTGATCCTTGGCTATATCATGGTTAGAAGACTTATGACCATAATCATTTTTCTTATGTGTAAGAAAAGAATAGAAATGTCCTTTATACTTTCCTGAGTGTTTCTTTCTCTGGTGAGGACAAGTTGGTTTGATTCCTTTCGTGGAATCTGATGGTGAAGAGATGGTTTTTGCTTCAGCAAACTTTGAGCATTCTCCATCTTCCTACTTGCCATAACCCAAACCTGCGAATTGTGGTATTTGTACCACCTCTAATGGTTGATTGATTCCTTGGCCATGAATGCCAAGTCCACCTCCTCTGTATCCCATCTTTGCAAGGAGCTTCATGCCCACATCATTTTCATACTGAGAAAACATTGAACATGATGAAACATCATATACCTCAACTTGAGTTTGTGCATCCATGATAGAAGGCTCTTTGTCCTCCATTCATTTACCATGCTGCAACTTAGCCAAGAGATCATCTTTGTCTTGCAATTCGAGTTGAAATTCTTCAATAATATCGTTGAGGAATTCTCCATGAAGTTGAGACCTCTCTTGAATCTCTTGCTTCTCTTCTTCTGCAATATGCAAAAGCCTCCTCAACTCTGCATTTTCATATTGAATGTTGTGATTTATCTCTTCTAATTCTTGAAGTATTTTTTCTTTCTTCACTCCTTTTCCCATCCTGCAAAGCAGACAACCTTTGCTCTAATACCACATGATCTGAAAACGGGCAAGTACTTTATGCAAGTTTTCAATTAAGAATCGTTTTCTAACGAAGTATTTTCATAAGGATTAAAGGGCATATGAATCCATGATCAACCATGCTTGTAAACAATAATACATAACACACATGAACTCAAAATGGAATAAAGCACATGAAAAGACAAGAGAGAGAAAGAGACAACCAATATTGGTAACAGAGTTCACCCCTCCTGGGCTACGTCTCTGGATCCGCTTCAATTGGAATATGGATCACTTTCATTCCTTCTTCAAAAGATGTTGGGACCTTCTCATAAGTGATTACATAAGAGAGTTCTTCTCCTTCAGTGAATATTCAAGAATACTTCTCACACTCATACCTCTCCATACATCAAGAAGGATAATACCTTACATGAATAAGTCTCTCAAAACTTAGGAGTAGTAGCACTATGGCTTTCTAACTCCCCTCATTAACTCTCCACTACTCTCCTCCTTACTCTCCCCTTACAAAGGGCCCACATAAGGCATTGTATAGTTTTTCCTCACTCCCTCTTAAGAAAGAGCATTAACTCCTAGATCCACAATAATAGGATCTAATTGCAAAAGAGGAAAAACAAGATCCATGAATGTAGGATCTCAAACTATCTTCAAGTACATAAATGGAAAAGTCTCAAAACCACCCAAAGACTCCTCATCCATGTCCTTGATTCTCTCAACCTAATAGTGAGAAGAATGGAAAATTGGTGTAACGTGGTTTCTCACATAAAAACCAATTTCCAAATTAATAATTTAATGATAAATACGTGAGTATAATTTCCCTCACAAGTATTAATCATTTTACATCAATAATGAATAATAATGTATGAGTTTTTCAAAATATCTTAAAGCATAAATAATATGCATGATCATCTCATAAAGCATAAGAATGCATGAGACCCTTTCCTCACAAAGAATTAATAAAATGCATGAGAAATATAAAACTCAACATATAACATCACCACTTTGCAAATCAACTTGGTGAACACAGTAATGTCCTTCCATGTGTGGAAATCCGTTCGGATTAGTGGTTTACCCCAACTGGGCTACGTCCACAACGATTGGCTTCTTATATTATTCATTTAGGTTCAATCCTTACAAATGGTGCGCACTACGCTCAAATAAGATACTTATCTCATTCTACAATCATACTCCCAAACTCTACTCATACCATTCACTCATACTCTCACTCTATGATTTCACTCACACCAACAACTTAATTCTTACTTTCTACCCAAAACCCATAYGTGTTTATACATTGATATTAGGGCTYAGCCCATTACAAAATGGACCAAATGGTCTAAATACTACTAACCAACTTYTRCCTTCCATGCAATGGATCTTGAATATGCACTAAYTGTCTTTCRTGTGCGYTGCTCCTTTGYTGACTTGTCGTGCAGTTTGCTCCTATGCGACTCCCAAAACTTACCCAAAATGTCCTACTCCAACAATGTGATATCAAAAGTTTAATACTTATATGTTGGGACTTCATTTTCAAGAAGTGAAGTTGATCATTGTGTGTATCCCAAACATGTTGGTGTCATTTTGTTTATGTTGTATTATATTTTGATTCAATATGTAGCTAGCTGGAAACAAAAATGAAATCATCAAGGATGTTAAATATTAATTGTCCTCTAAGTTTGATAAGAATGATCTTAGTACTACAAATATTATTTTGGGCATGGAATTTAAAAGAGATCATGTAAACATGAAAATATGGTTGAATTAGAGAAAATATTTGAGACATGTTGTAGAGGTTTAATATGTATAAATGTAAACTAATAAAGACTCATATTCATGTAATTGTAAAGTTATCTATAGAATAATGTTCCAAGACATGAGAAGAGGTAAAGGAAATGTCTCATGTTCCCTATGAAAGTGTTGTTGAAAGTTTGATGTATGTTATTGTCTATACAAGACTAGACATTGCCCATGCATTAACAATTATGAACAAAAATATTTCAAAACCAGAGAAAATTGGACATGTTTAAAGAGGGTCTTCAGATATTTGTATGGCACATCGGATTATGCAATTTGATACCAAGAAAGACCTAGACCAACCCAAATGGTATATGTATGAGGTTTTATTGATGTAGACTGCACTGGAGATATTGATCACAAAATATCTACAAGTGATTATATGTTTAACATATTGGGTAGAGCAATCAATCGAATGAGCAATTGACAATTTGTAGTTTCACTCCCAACTATAGAAGCCAAGTACATGGAAGCCACTCATGCGAGTAAATTTGTATGGTTGTAGACACTATGTTTAGGTACTTGTTTTTTCAAAGTGCAATATTTCTATCCAAATCCATCCTTATAATGATAAGGTGAAGCATATTAATGTGTAATGTCATTTTGTTAGAGTCATGGTTGAGGATAATAGGGTGTTGTTGGACAAGGTTTATACCTTGGAAAATTTTGATGAAGTCTATCAAACCTGATAAATTATCTTTGTGCAACAAAATGAATGGGTATAACTTCTCTTAGTAGACGATGCATATCCCCCTTTAATGCAAAATAGTGAAAAAGTGGGAGATTGTTGAATATGTGTTAAATCTTTGCAAGTAGGATATGCATCTAGGCACATTGATGGTTGGTCCATTTTAACTGATTTTTGGCCTATAGTTTTGGTCCATTGTAATCTAACGCCACATGGAAAATTAGGGTTGAGTGATGTTGTAGAATACCTAAATATTGTATTGTGAACTATTTTGTTAATGTTATCCCCGATATCTAGGGATAACTAGGAGATCATGTCTCGAGGCCCACATGGTCCTAGACATGGAGTACCGAGAGCGAGATTGACTTGAGCATGGCCCTGGAGGGCCCATCTCTCTTCTTCTTCGTCAGATTTGTCCTG
>SNQJ01S0068177.1:46449-63947 GCA_010110895.2 Picea sitchensis | reverse complement strand
CAAATAACGCCCATTGATAGGGGCGTTGAGGATTTCACCGTCCAGATTTTCTAATATAAAATAATTCTTTCCTTCGGAAGCTGTGACTCTGAATGGTCCATACCAGATGTGGTCAAATTTACCATGTTTAGCTGAGTCTTCCTTCCTAGCATCCCATCTCAAGACCAAATCACCTGGGAGAAACTCTCTGTCTTTTGCCTTACGGTCAAATAATGTTTTCATGTCATCTTGGTATTTCTGCAACCTTTCGTCTACATCGACCCTGTGTTGTTGCACTTCGATTAGCTGATTTATCCTTCTAGTGACATGATTCGGTTCTTCTTTCTCATCTTGCCATAATTTCATCACGGGGAGCGCTAGATTTATCAGTAATACCACATCAGTCCTGTACACCATTTGGAAAGGCGAGGTGCTGATAGATTTTTTCGTGCCTATCCGATTTACCCATAAGGCGTATTTCAAATGTATGTGCCAAGATTTTTTTTTATCGTCCAACACTTTCTTAATTACATTTATCATACTTTTGTTTGAAGACTCAGCTAGTCCATTTCCTTGGGGATAATAAGCCGTGGAATGACCGAGTACAATACTGTATTTCTGGCAGAAGTTGATCATAGCCATATATTTAAAATCCTGGGAATTATCTGTTACTATTTTTCGGGGGCAGCCGAATCTAGACAAAATGTTGTCTTCTAGGAAGTCTATCACCACCGAATCTACTTCCCTTAGGGTTGGAATAGCTTCCACCCATTTAGTGAAGTAATCTGTGGCAGTTAAGATCCATTTGTGTTGGGTGCTAGAATGGGGATTAATTTCGCCTATAAAATCTAGCCCCCATTGCTGAAAAGGAGCTTCTGTTTTGACTGGAACCAAAGGTAGCGCTGGGAGTTTATGTTTGCCTGTGAATAGTTGGCAAGGGTTACAGGCTCGGACCTTGGCATTAGCGTCTGAGAAAAGCTTTGGCCAATAATACCCAGCCCTCAGGATCTTGTAAGCTGTCGCTCTCCAAGTGTGATGTCCCCCGCTCCTTCATGGAACTCGCTTATGACCCCTTCTGTTTTCGATTCGACTAAACAGACCAACAAGAAGCCAAGTGGGTCTTTCCAATACAACTGATTTTCGGAAATACGGTACTTGATCGCGTGTAGTTTTAATGTCCTGTCTTTGGATGGAGATAAGTCGCTTGGGCATTTTGAAGTCAGCAGGTAGGACACTATGTTTTTGTACCAGTTTGATGAGACAAACTTCTCTTCAATTCTGATTTCGCTTGTTAGCCCATCAAGCTCGTTCATGTACGCACTTTCCTCACATCCCTGTAGGCTATTTATACCGAGAGCTCTGAAATTAGATTCGGCTAAGAGTTTGGCCAAACCTTGTCCTTTTACCAATTTTGTTGGTTTTATCTCCAGGTCGAATTCTTGGATTTTGGCAAGCCAATGTCCCCTTCTTCCGTCTCTATCAGATTGAACCAAAATATCCTTTACAGAACTGGTAGGTACATATGCAGTTATCTTAGAATGTAGCACATAGGTTCTGAATGCTTTCAATGCCTTCACCATAGTGTACGCTTGCTTCTCAATTATATCATATCTCAGTTCTACGTCTCTGAGACTCCTGCTAAAAAAGGCTATCGACTGCTCAAAACCTTCCTCATTTTTCTGAATGAGCACTGCAGCAAGCATGTGCTCAAAGGCAAACTAGAAAATAATAAACTCCTTTAGGTAGTCAGGGCTTGCCATCACAGGTGCCTCGCTTATGAATTTCTTGATATGGGCGAATGACGCTTTGGCCTCTGCAGTCCATTTTACTTCGATGTTCTTCTTCAGCATACCTGTGATCAATTTTACAATTTCAACGAAATTTGGGATAAATCTCCTTAAAAAAATTATTTTTCCTAAGAACGATTGAATTTCTTTTACATTTCTAGGAATATTTATAGTATCTATCGCTTCAACCCTCTTAGGATCAATTTTAATTCCATCCCTAGACACAATATGGCCCAAGAGTTTACCTTCTTGCATGGCGAAGTGAGACTTTTTGGGATTCAAAGATAAACCAAACCTGCGGCATTTTTCAAATGTCTGTTTGAGATGTATCAAATGATCTTCGTCAGACTTAGAAAAAACTATCAGGTCATCCAAATAGATGACTACGAACTTGTCTCTTTCACCGATGAAAGCGATGTCCATAGCGCGTTGGAAAGTGGCACCTGCATTCATTAGACCAAAAGGCATCTTATCATACATAAAAGTACCCCAAGGAGTAGTGAAAGTTGTTTTTTCTTTATCGTTTTGGTTTACGACAATTTGATTGTACCCAGAGAAACCGTCGATCATAGACATCCTATTTGCCCCAACTACCTTTTCTAAAACATGATCCATTTTAGGTAGAGGGTAGTTATCTTTGAGGGAGGACTTATTTAGATTTCTAAAATCAACACAGTCTAATCTCCCCATTCTTCTTTCTGACCGGGACGAAGTTTGCTACCCAATCGAAATATCTCAGAGGTACTATTATTTTTGCATCCAAGAGATTTTTAACTTCCTTTTCAACCACAGGTAATAAAATAGGGTTGATTTGTCTGAGTTTTTGTCGAAATGGTTTAACACCAGGTTTCAGGGGTATCTTGTGTTCGATTACAACGGTGTCGTAAGTTCTCATCTCTTCGTAAGACCAAGTGAAAACATCTTTATACTGTCCGAGCAAGTCTTTATACTTGATTTTTACCTTAGGAGGAAGGTACTTTGATATTTTTACCATCCTAGGTTCCTCTTTGGTCCCTACATCATAGTCTTCAACCTCCTCTGGTTGGGGTTGTAGGGTGGATTTCAAGGGTATGTCATTCTGATCGAACAGTCTCTCTAGAGGAATCAGTCCTTTCGGAATCTGATTGTTCTTCAAAACCATCATGTGATGATTTTCAATCTTTTCCTGAAACTCTTGAGGGTCCTCTCCTTCTTGCATGATCCATATGTGATCGTTTTGATTCTCTTGATCAATGTGAGTTTCAAAGAAGTCGCCTACTACTTCGAGGAATTTCCTGATCTGTTTGTCATCCTCAAAAACCTGCCAATGTTGGATGTTGTTCGGGATGGATGGTCGGTGCCTTACCTCTATGTGGTACTTCAATTTAAAAGCAGTAGGGGGAGCGAACATCGAGGCTTCCCTGGCTAATGAATTAGCCTACAAATTTTTGGCGTGTGGTATGAAGTGGATATTTACAGATGAGAAGAAATTTTCCATTAGATCCCAGGCACAATTTCTGTACGATCTCAATCTCGGGTGCTTGGCCTAGTATTGTCAATTTATTTGTTTGACTATCAACTCGGCGTCTCCATATACTTCCAGGTTCTTTATGTTTAGCTTCTTTGCAGCTTTCAATCCTAATATCAAGGCTTCATACTCACATTGTTGGTGTAGTCTATATCCCATTGAAGCCGGTAAGAGAAAGGGACAACAAATTTATTTTTAGGTGCCACAAAAAGTACCCCTGCACTTGCTCCTTCACATGACAGGGCACCATCAAAAAACATTTTCCAGATCCCCGTGCTATGCATATTTTCTGATTCTTTCTCATCTATGTAATTTTCCTCTGTGCATCTATCTAGACCATCATCAAAAGACAAAATACAATTTCCTAGATCTTGATCCGCAATATAAATGGGAAAATTGTTAGGATTCTGAGGATCGCTCACTGTATAGGCTAACCTTGTTTCCCTGTATAACCGAGTAAGTTGTCCACCAAACACATGAATTGTGGCGTAAGTCATGTCGAGTTGGAGGGACCCCCCAAGTTTGGCCCCCCCACGACCTTGATAGTAGTAAGCCATACTTTGGGGGGATATCAACAATAACTACATCCATCAAGACGCTTTTGACTGGGACCTATGCAAGGGTGACTACTAAATCTTTTATCATACCCATACACTTAACTCTTCTCGAATCGAAAGAGTAAAGATATCCGTAAGGTCTGGTGATCTCGAGGCCTAGTCTATCCATAATAGTTTTGGGCATCACGTTATGTGAAGCTCCAGAGTCTAGCATGCAGTTATGCAGCAGTCGATCATGCACATTTAGGGTGATATAGAAAGGAGTGACGGTGTCTCTGGCACCCTCGAAATGAGGACCAAAAGTGATATTGGGCTTATCGTCTTCCAAGTTTATCACATCAGATTGGCTTTCTTGATTTGAACAACATTTCACTTTGGTTATCTGTTTACGATATGCAGGATTCTTTGCTAATTCAACTAGAGGGATAGGTATTTTGATTCTATTTATCTCATTTTCAAAACTAAAACTGCCACCACCTTTGTCTGTTTCTCTGGTTGAAATCTTGGACTCTCTCTTCTCCAACTTATTTGTCTGAGCTTATTTATTACTCGTGATCTTAATTACCGGTGTCTGTGTATTGGCCATCTTGATCTCCTTCATTTGGGTCTCAACCTCCTTCGTCTTTGGATCCACTAAGTCAGTCCCTTTAGATGTTTCGTGACGCAGGCGCACCACCCAGGGCACGTCCGCTCACAAGACCTTCTTTCCTTTCTCGGCCCGAAGAACTCAAAGGTTCTCTATTTCCCTATCAGGAAATATTCCACCCACAGAAATCTCTTCAGGGACTCCCCTCCTTCTTTCGGGGTTCCTTCTATCGAGATCTTGACACCCGTGATGTTCGGACAGCTTGGATCACCGATCCCCGATCTCTGATGCGCTCCTTTGTTGTCTTAGCCCTACCTGGCTAAGCCTTCAATCCATGCAACCACTCTTTATAAGACCTCAGCCTTATATCCCTTCTGTTGAGGTTTTAGACTTCAAAATACCGATGCGCTTCCAACCTCCATTAGCCTCTAGACTAAACGCTTGATCCACGTGACCTCTCCTTATACGACCGCAGCTATAACTCCCATCGGAGTTTCGAACTTCCTAATACCAAAGTGCACTCGCCCTCAGGATTCGCGATTTCTCGAATCCCGACGCGCCTTGTCCACGCTAGCCCTCCTGGCTATAGGCCTTGGTCTATATGACCGTTAACCCGTGACCACGGTATTACCCTGTCGGGGTTACGAGATTTCTAATGTTACAAAACACTTACCCGTGGGTTTCCCGATTCCTTGAACACCGATTCTCCGTCAGGCTGACAACTGGATTCCACTACGGCGCCTTCCTCCTTTCTGTCGTGTTGACAACTGGTCGCACAATCGTACCTTCTCCTCGTCGAAATTTCGCGGTTCGCAAAACCAAAGTGCATAAACACTTTGTCACTGGGATCTACGATTTCTCGATGCCTCAAACACCGATGGATAACTCCTCGTCGGGGCTTTCCCCGATGACGCTGATTTCTGCCACGCGTCCTTCCAGGTGGACGGTTCAGATCAACCCTCGGGGTTCGCTACTTTACAAAACCAGGAACTTTCACTTACCTGAACTCCGATGACCCCAATCTCGATCTGGTGACCTCACGACACGTGTCCTCCTTGAGATCCTACGGCTATGATCCCTTCACCGTTTCGGGGTTCTCCTGGCCATGGATCCTTGGCTCCTGAAACTCCGGAATGCCGATGAACTCTCGATTTCCTGCCACCTGTCCCAACAGATAGACGACCCAGATCTTCCCGGGGTTTCGGGGTTTCAAATGTTGAAAAACATTCGACCACGGGATTTCCGATCCTTCGAATCCCGATGGTAACCCTCGTGCAACTTCTGTCAGATCCAACGGTTGACGGGACTTTGCTGACCCTTCACCATTCGGTCCTGACTGTCGATTTCTCTCCTCCTTGAAGATTTCTTCTAAAATAATTAAGTGTTCCTCTCCAGATTTTGTCTTTCTACGGTGCAACTGTGCAGCACCTGGTTTACGCACTCCGCGGAACGAACTCCCAGTGATTTCTTTCAGTGAACTTGGAATCCTTATCCTTCTTGAGCTTCACACAATTTTGAGTCTCCACGAAGACTCTTCCACGCACCCCTTGCGGCAACCCTCAAACACTTCTAAGTGTTGAGTTCTTTCAACCCTCTGCACACCTGCAATAGTAGCCCTTCAATACCTTACTCAGTTTTCACGACTGAGACTCTCCTTAGCCTGCGCACTCCTTGCACGGCTCATATAACTCAATTTCACTCCTGGGCGAATGAGAATAAGAGCTAACTATCTGAGCCTTCTGTCAACGCACTCCTTGCGGATGACTTCAACTGCACTCCTTGCAGGAATCCTTGCTCAGATAGAGAAAAAACTAAAACTCATTCCACTTCCTCTCAGATTTCAATCTCAACACATGAAATCATACACACAACATAATAGCAAATGCATAACAGGAAGTAAATACTCATGAGCATAGCATTCAACACACATACACAGAGAATAACACAAAAGCCATGAATCTGAATCAACTTCTTCTATTAATTCAAGATTTGTACATGGTGTTCTTCTACGGTTCTCTGCTTTCCTCCTATGCTCTGGATTCTTCTAATTCTTCCTGAACTACTTTACAATATACAATGAGGGTGTCTATATCCGTTCCCCCTCTTTCTTCTAGAACTGTCTAATCTAATATTCAATTCTACCTACCTACATTTACTACTATAAATGCCTCTGTCTATCTCAGACGAGAGCGGGGCACTCAAGGTCTGATTACATTTTTACCAAGGCACCTTCATTAAATGATCTCATTTATATGTTGGCGCATCAACTTCAAGGGAAAATCAAAATTTGCGCTGGACATCTTCCAGTTGTCTTCCGCTTCCACATTGGCTCTCTTGACATGAGGGATGCTCCTGCATCATTTCAGTCTCCTTTGGGGTGGGCGCATATACTTCACCTATAGGGAGAATTTTCCTAGGTTGAGAAATCAACGCAGATTTGTTTTTAGACCTCAGGTTATACCTAGGTTGGACTTCAACCATTATTGAATCAGTTACTTCTTGATGTCCAGGGACATCTGTGTTGTTTACGTCATCATCTGCATCTGAGGGTTTCTATGTGCTTAAATATTTCTCATAATCTTCTTTAGTTATATAAGGTTGAGTGCGGTCATCACCCAGATTTGTCACATCTTCTTCTAGACCTTCGAATTCTTCCAGATCATTCCCTCCTATAAAATTTTCATTTTTTAAAGGGGTTTGAATTTTCTGATCTTCATTTTTAGTCTGTCTTTGTGGATTTTGAAGGTTGGGGTTTCTTATGAATTCTCTTTTAACGAAAGGATCGGTTTTCGATTGATCCAGTTCCATACTAGAAATTTTATTCGACAATTCCTTGATTATCCTGGTCATATTGTCCATTTGATTGTCTGTGGATCTATTAGACCCTGAGGGTCCGGCTTGTTCCCTAAAACATCTGGTTTCTCGGTTTCTCGTTTCTACCTTAGTTTTCAACTTGACAGAAGCCATCATGTTAGATTCGATTTCTACAGCATCATCCTGCATTTGGGTTAGGGTAGCCCCTCTTCTTTCTCCTAAGAGGAGGGTGAAATCGGGTTCGAAAGCTCCCGTGAAGGTTACTTTGGCTGCAGGTTGGGATGGTTTAACTTTGGCTGGGATTTTATTATCTAGCTTATTAAATATTTGAATAAATTGCATAACTGTTTCCGAATTCTTTTTCTTTAAAGAGCCGAACTCGGATAATACAAGTGATCTTTCCTTTCGTCCCATTGCCTAAGGAAAGAGTCTTCTAGAGCATCGTAGGATAATATTGACCCTGCGGGTAGGCTTCGAAACCAGGTTCCTACCTGTCCTTCGAAAGTTTGAACAAAAAGCCTCGAATACACATCTTCATGTTTGAGACCTAGGATATCCGCGAACTGATCGAAGAAGTTTATATGTTCGGCTGCGGTTAAGTCTCCTTCTCCTGTAAACTTGGGTAATTTTTTTATATAATTTTCAGGAAGGTCATGAAGAGGGACAGGTAGAACCAAAGGCGCATATCTTGCAGCCACTTTAGCGAAAAATTTGGGAGGAGGGAGAGGCCTTTGGCCTCCTGCTCCTCCTCCTGGAGCCCCACCACCTCCTAAAACTCCTCCACCTCTGAAAACCCCTCCACCTCCTCCTCTGGTGGCTGCATTGGTACTACTGGATAAGGAAACGGTGTATTGTATAAAGGGTTCTGGAACACTAAAAGCGAATCTTTGGCTTCTTTGTGAGACGGGAAGGCCAAAGATGGGTGATAAGTGCTGCGAGGACTTGGCTCTTTGGATTTGCAAGAAATGTAATAAGGGGAACCCACGGGCGTGTAATCTGAGTGTAAGGTATACCCTCCGAGATTTGGTGAGGTTGAGAGATCTAACTAAAAAGTTGGCGGGATATCGATCTCTGATAAAGCCACTGTAGGGCTTTTATTTCTATATATATCAAAGGTTATCGAATGAGTTTCACTCTTAGTCTCAGAGAGAGATAAAATCGGATTGACGGTTTCGTGAGGGGAACTGTACGAAGTTGAAGGTTCAAATGAACTCTTGATCTTGGTTGGTGGGTACTTAAGTTGGTAGACTGTAGTAGTTGGCTTAAGGGAACCTCTAGTTTTTAGTATTTTTTCGGGATCGGAAACAGGCGTGGTCTGTTTTCCTTCTAGGTTTAGTCTAGTATTCCTTCGATCGGATGCCGGCTTATTTAAACGTGGAGTCGCCAAGTGAAAGATAAGAAAAGCCTTAAAAGGATGTTCACTCTTTGTTCACTATCAAAGGATGAAACTTGCAAGAATGTCGTTATTCCCAGGGAAAAGGTTTCGTAACTTCATCCCTGGCAATGACGCCAAAAAGATGTTGTTCCAGAGTCTATACTTAAGGATTTTAAAAGTACAGTGTCTAGGCATCCGAAAGTTAGTAAGGTGTAAAAAAGGTGAGAGAGTATAACTTCGGGAAAGGAAGCTAGGGTTGATTTATAGGTTGTCGATGTCTAGCTTCCAATTGTTCCTGGATGGTTATATCCCTTTCGATTGCAGCCCATGAACGTTCAAGTTATACCCAGGTGGTGGTTGTTTTAAGTATAGTCTCAAAAAGATTTAAAGCGATATGGGTTTGGTCTGATAAACCGGGTTCAATATTAGGTTGTCTTACAACGGGAACAGTCATAGAGGAACAAAAAATTTAAAAGAAATATGAAGGTTTTTTATGCTGTATCAATTTGATCTTATAAAGAGAACTTTGAAATTAATGTTAAAGACAAAATGCAAACCAAAGGCCTTTTTCCGTAACTTTGTTATATTTGAAATAGAAAGTGTGTGAAATATGAGAAAAACATTTAGTTGTTTATAAAGTAAGGCTCCTATCAAGGGAGAATCTCACTCCTTAAACAGAGGAAGAAAATAGAATAAGAAGGAATCTGACGAAGCATAAAGTATGACAACTTAAAGGTTCACAGGTCTTGTATCTGTTGTTAGCCGATACAGAGGAAAAACTGTAAACGATATAGATGAATAAAATTTAACCACCACAGTAGAAGTTTTACTAAATTGCAGTGTAACATTCATCAGATGCATATAAGTGAAATAAATTTGAATATGAATAACAAAGAGAACAAACTCATAGCACAGTCGTGACGGAATCAGGATTCTCCGGATTGCTTTGTATTAATTCAAAAAGAAAATAGCCTCTATTACAATCGACCAAAAAGGTCTCGCCCTGGTTCTTTCTACAAAATGTATATTTATACATATTTCTATAGTATGGAATCTCAAACGTTCCAGCAGTTTTCGGTTACAATAAAGGAGATTAATCATTTCAATTTTTTGTTTCTGTCCTTATTTGGTACCGGAATCCTCCCCCTTCACCTGCTCTATGCAAATGACGCACTTCTCCACCAGCTGGGATATTAACTTATAAGGTTCTGCTTGATTGTTGGCCTCGAAGGTGTAACAATCCTTCGCCAATCTTGGCAACTTTTCCTCCACCTGTTGGTCTTTGGCATTGACAGAACATAATTGTACACTCGGTTTAATCAACCATTTATCTATTTGGACTATGTCCATCTGGGTTATTTGTGATATTTCGGCCAATTCTCTTTCTTCATTTTCCTTGATCTTGAGCAGATGTTTGGCTGTATTGATTTGGCCTAGTGTTTCAGTGTTGCCTTCGTCGTCGGAACCCAGCCAACTTCCATCTAGAAAACCGAAGGTTTCTTCACAAGATTTTCTTATCTCTCTAGCTTGTTGTCTACCTTCAGATATATCACGCTCCCATTCTTTCAACAAGATGTTACCTCGGGTCTGCTCCGAGACAGAAAACTTGGAACTACTGCTTGTCTCCCTTCTTGTCGTGGCTATAATAGCCTCCTGGAAAGCAATTCGGGTCGCCCCAACATATTTTTCTCTGAGAGTGAGGCTTTCCAAGACTCGATCAATGAGTTGGCAGTTGTTTTGAATCGTTTCTACCTTAGCAAGTAGGCCTTGTTGAGTTGCCGACACTCTTTTTCTGATCTCTATAGCTTGGGATTGAAATATCTCGATATCAATTACTTGGCTTTCGGCGAAGTCTAATTTGACTTGTAGTTTCTCTATCAATTCTCTCTGCTGGTCTACCTGTGTTTGACTTGTCTAAGCCATTAGTTGCGTCTGTTCGAGGTCGGCTTTGAGCCGCTCAATTTCCTTTTGATCAGCTGCTCTAGTTTGTTTCAAACTTGTATTCGCCTTATCTGTGGCAATGGCCTCTGTTGTAGCTAGTTTAGTCTCTAATGTTTTAACTAAACGATTTTTTTCGCTTCAGATGATCATTTAGGGTCTCGACTGAGTATTGGTTGGTTGTAGCGAAAGCCCCCAATGTTCCTGCTATTTGAGTCGCAAAGTCTTTCTTCTTCACATCTTTTCCATCGGCTAAGATTTTGAATTTCTTGGCTACCTTACCTGCCTCTTGATAAAATTCTTGTTTCACGACAGCCTTTCTCTTCTTATCAAAGAAGAATTCATTTGGAGGTAGCTCTTCCACTGATATGGGTGCTAATTCTACACCAAAAATCCAACCTGCGTCTGGTATTCCCTTTGTCGACTACAGGGGAGTAACAGAAACAATGGGATTACTGACCTGTTTAGATGATTTCCCTGGAGTAACGACTGAAGTTGGCTCGCTTGGAGGATCGGAAGCCTCGGCTTCCTATTTTGGGCCCCCAGTTTTCTCTTCTTTATCCTGTTCTTCTTCTTGGTTGAGTGTTGAATCTTTAGATCCTTCGGCTTTTGTTTTTTGCACCTCTACGGTTGTTGGATTCTCGCCCCGTAATACTGGGGGAAGGCAACTCCTCCTATGTTCTTGGAATTTGGAAACATCAGCCCTCTCTTCGGGCGACAGGGCTTGTATCTGATCCAAAACCTCGGCATACGATCTCGTGCCTAGGAAAATATCATCATGAGGTGAATTTTCGTGCTCAAATCGTTTAAGGCCGCAGCTAGCTAAGTGATTACTCATGACCCTCTGTGGGTCGTGTTTCTTGAATTCAATATTGACTAATTTTATATCTTCTAAGGTTGTTGCCTCGGCCTTTGCATGCCCGAAATCTAATAAGGAATAGGTGTTTAGATGGATGGGGAAAGGTGGCCATACCTTTTTTGAAAACCCCTTCAGCTCTTTACTTATGCCACCGATCACGGTTTGCATGGCGATCTCGCGACAGGACAACCTATCGGGTATAAATAATGGTAGAGCATGTGGAGGGACAGAAGCGTTGAAAACCCTGATGTATGAAAACTCTTCCTCCACGTACCAGTCGGCCACCCTGCTCAAATTTGCCGCAATGCTATCTGAGATCCGGGGCGGTGGATTACCGAAGATGGCGACATGCATCGGTACCATTACCCAATTGAAGATTTCATATATAAAATCTAAGGCCTTGTCCTCCCAAATCTTGGAATGATAGACATGGATAGGCTCAGTCTCCGATGGAGCCCAGCTCCAACTCATTAAGGGAAAAGGTGTCATAGAACACATGGCATCCATTATGTATGCAGACATAAAAAATGAGGTGGCTTTCCCACTTGCCCTCTGTGTCCGATATTCTGTAATCCAACTGGTCAGACTATCTAATAACATTTTGGCCTAGTCAAAAGAAGAGCCTTCTGCTACTGTGTACATCAAAGGCACCCATGGGAGGAAAAAATGTGTGGTGTCTTCCCTCCCATACAATCTACAGTTCATCATCGCTACATATTTGAACTGTGGTTCCAAAGAAGATATGGAATAAATTCCATTGTTGTCTGCCCTGAACTTCGCTGGGTGTGAGACCCAATCCTTGATCAAATCAGATAAAATTTTCGCGTATTGCTCGCATTCCTTCTATTTAAAACCCTCTAGAAACTCTGCATTATATGTGAAGTCCGACGTGGGTGGTAACTTGTACATCGTCTGTAAGTTTTTTGGTCTAAAGGTCCCAACAGTGACCTTATGCTCGTTGATGATGGTTCTGGTAGGGATGTTTACATGATCTAGCGCCCATCAGATCATGTCATAGTAAGGCAGAAGGCATGGCCTGACCGCTACTTTGTGCATCTCTGCCTGGACGACGATCTTGTATTTGGTAGTCATGTCGTCTTTCTCGTTTTCACTGGAATCGTCTAAACAGTTCACCACATCTGATTGTAAAACCTCTGAGATGTATGACCAGGTTTGTACAGAATTGACGCTTCGAGGTGAAGTATCTGAAACATTATCAGAGCCTTGTCCCGAAATCTCAACACTTGTCTTGGACGCTTTTCGTGGGGCCATGACAGAAGATTGTGACTTAGCTCTCCTGCAATAAAAATGCGTATAAATACAGAGATCAGTTTTCTATGAAAAACTTATCTGTGCGGGATAGAAATGACCTTTATGAATAGAACAGAAAGGAAAAAGATCTATATCTTCGATCATTTAAAATCTAGGTGTCTTTATGAACATAACGGTCAAATCATATTTAGAGACAGATTTAGCAATAAAGACCCTATCCTTACTTGTCGTTTCGCCTCATTTCCAATTAATGCCATAAATTTTGACGGTTCATGACACAAGGTGGCACAAGGAAATTTAAAATTACCTCGTAGACTGTGAATATTATTATTTGTATTGAACATTGATTAAGCTGGCTTAGCTTTTTTTATTAAACTTAATTAAACTTTAATCAACCTTTCGGCGTTCGCCTTGTCGAGAGTTTTCACTTTAACCTTTTGAGCCTCCAAAACCCGAGATCGCAATGATTAGATTTAGTTAAGTGAGAACGTAAGTAGGATTAAGTGTTTAATTAATCATGTTTTAATTTATATCGCGAATTCGCGACTCGGGACTTCAAAGGTATAGTTTCCGGGAGGAGCGACTATCGAGTCGCGAAATCCCGAGATCGCGATGATGTGATCTATTTAAATTAGAAGAGAAACTAGATTAAGTGTTTTAATTAATTAATATTTGGGCAATATCGTGACTTCGCCACTCGGGGTTTTGAAGGTATAGCTTTCGGGAGGTGCATATGCCGAGTCACGAGATCCCGACGGGTTTTAACCATGGTCAAAATTTACCACCCCTGACACTAACCCGGGTTACTTATGTAAAATTCTCGCGGTTTCGCCTATCGGAGTTATGACGGTAATGCTTTTGGAGAGAGTGAACGCCGAGACGGAAATCCCGATAGCACTTGACTGGGGTTTAAAGAATTTTACTCTTAGCTTTAACATGAGGTAAGCTTTTAACAACTTTTTGTGACCTCGCACATTGGGGCTTGTAAATCTTGTGATTCGTAACTCCCGAAGTGCGATATCTCGAGGTACAAAAAGTAAAAAAAATTGTTTAATGATAAAAGGTGGTAACTTATGAAACATAACATCTTATGCTATTTCGCATATCAGGACTACTGAAAACTTTAGTTTGTAAGTGCCACAAAGTGAAAGAGAACTTAAAGAGCAACATTTGACTTTAAAAATTATATTTAAACCAGTTGAAAAAGGCGGCTCCAACATTCTCAACCAGCTCCATAGGCTCCACCGTGTTTCTATGTCCATTGGACTTGGTCTCAACATTTCACATGTTGACATGTGAACCTTTGACCTCCTCCCCATGACTGTAAGATCCCTAAGCATCCTCCATATCTCTAGTCCTCATATAATAACAAAATTTGTTTTTAGTGTACCTATAATTCTACAAGAAATGTGCATGCAACAATTACTTGTTAGAGTTAAGCATATGGTAAAATATTTCATTGATTAGGTTACATGTCATTCTTCAACTGAATTTATGGAGAGTATGTATGCATTGAAATATGATTCTAATTGTTTAGATACATTATCCTTTGAATTATATTTCCAATGACTATACTCATGCCTCATTCCATGTTATGAGCTAAAAGTTACAACCTTATGAAGTTTGCATTTTCTACTTATTAAATGTGACTTGTTTTTATTGGTGCAATTCAGTTGAAAGATCGTATTTTGTCCTCTGTAACATAAAATATGTCAGAAATTAGAAAACAAAATTTTATCGGGCCCAGATAAAATTTTTGATTGTGAACACACAACTTTCATATTTGAAATCAAATGCTCTAGTTAAATTCTATGTAAATCTGGAATCGACGACTTTACACTTTTACATTTTCTCCAAACTTGGAATTTTTAACCAAAACTGACTATCTCCCGAATGGAGCAAAATCAGTAAAAACTCCATTAAGACAAAGTTCTCCAGGTTGATGAGTATATAAATTTCAACTAAACAATTTTTTTGGATTGGTGATCTTGGGTTCCTTTTCCTCCTCTGAAGATTTCAAAAATCCCCAAAAAGTGCCCGAGAATAGTGGATTTTTCCATGTTTGAGCACCCCCACTCCAACTCCTTTTGAATTTCACAATAATCCCAATTGGGTATCTTCATGCTTGCTTTTTGGACTCCCTATAAAAAAATTGCCTTTATTTGGGACCCGGTTATTGAGCACGACTCAGATCTTAAAAAAGTTACCAATTTGTGTTTTTCAAAAAATTGAAGTAGGATTGGCCCATGGCCCTTACTGACACTTTTTTAGCCCTCGTCACTACAACCATGCCCCTTAAATTTCATCTGAATCCAAGTTGAAATGATCATGTTATGACCAAATCAAGTTTTTGTCTCTAAACTTGTTTTTCTTTATTTTTATTTTTTTAATCGTTTATTTTTGTTGACGTGGAAGTCTGGTTGAAATGGCATGGAATGTGGCTACTCATGTCCACCTGTCATCCCCTGATTCAGCCATGTCATCATCCTCCTTGCCCTTCATCGATGATCGACTTATTTCTTCCATTGACGATCTTTGAAAAAGGTCACCATTTCATAAGATTTTGTTGATCTCCAATTACTCCATTGATGATCGACGATTTTTCTTCATCCATGATCTATGAAAAGTCCCTGGTTCATAAAATTTCACTGAAATCTGAAAACTTAGAAGTTTTTTACCAAAACAAGGATGAATCTGGGTCGTTGATCTCAAAATCAAATGTGATCTTGGTGATTGATCCGTTAAACTTTGTCAAGCCCACAAATGAATCTCTACCATTGATTGCCAAATCTAATGCTATCTGAACTGTCGGTTTCCCAAACATTGCTAAAATTTTCCGAACTCTGAAAACTCCATCGACAATCGACGATTTTCTTCAACGAACTAACTTTGTTCCCACTTCGTTGAATTTCGTTGAACTCCAAAAACTCCATCGACGATTGACAATTTTCTTTGACAAACTAACTTTGTTAAGACTTTGCCAAAATTTGTTGAACTCCAAAAGCTCCAAACTTGTAGATGAATCTTAACCATTAATCCCAAAATCAATTGCAATCTCGGTCATTGATCCATCCAACCCTATTCCATGATCCTTGCCTTCTTCCACCATTGTGTTGCCAACTTGGACCCTGCTAGTCCATGTCATGGGTATGGTCCACGTCATCATTTATATGGAATTTTTCAAAATCCCGAAAAAATCATAATTTTAAAAAATTTATAATTTTTCCAAAATTTTCTTTGGTGAACTTGAAAATTTTAACCGATCCAAAATAAATCTCATTCGTCGATCGTCAAGTCGAATGTGATCTAGTTCATTGGTCTTATTAACCCAATTGCCATGAAAGCACAAAATTCGACCTTCTAGGCCAAATTTAACTCTGCAGCTTGCAGATCGATGCCATTGATCATCTCCTCAACCATTCTGAGTGTGAATTCGACCTAAATTTACTTATAAATTTGGGTATTTTACTATAGTTTCACAAATTTCCCCAAATCTATCATGGATCAAAACTATACAACAACAAATTTGTCTTTGAACCATATGAGTTTGGTGTTGAACCAGGAGCTCTGATACCACTCTATAGTGTCCCCACTACTAAACCCAACAATTTAAAATTATTTTTATACCAATTAAATTAAATACATATAACATGTTAAAAACGTCTTACTAGGGACTCCATGGATGTTAGTTGCAACAAGAAAAGATCACAGTCACAAACTTACTACTGTAGGGTAATTTCTCACAAAACATCTCACTCTACATGCCTAACAACTTTCTTCTTCCTGAATTTACATCTCCAACCAACTGCCACACATGCCCACTATGGCTACCTTCAAGCTCTAACACTTTGCACTCCCTTGTGCTCCAAAAACTAATCTAAAACTCCTCTCTCTTCCCATACAAATTTCTCTTTTTCCCATGCATGTTGACTCTCACATTCCCCATCGTTGATTGTACTAAGCCCCCATCCTCTCATAACTATGGGATGTGACTTTTCACACCAACCCTCTTACATTTGTTTAATGATTGGCTTTGGGAACACAAACATAAAATAGAAGGTTTATACACAATAATAAAACTCAAAAAGGTGGGTTGGAATTAATACCCATGAATAATCCCCCTTTGGACCCCCTCTTAGACCTTCCCCTCTCTTTTGGAAACGTATCCCCCATTACTATGTCTGTATCCATATTGCAACCAACATTACATTTTATTATTACGATATACAATGTTTACATGTTACATAGTTGGGCCCACGACCATACATCGAATTTACATTATACATCACTAAGCCCGAGATTAAAAATGAGGATATTACAAAGTGCCATACTTACCATCCTCTACCATCGAGCAACTATTAATGTCACCATCTACTGATATGATGGCCATGATGCCACACTTCCCTAACAGTTCATCTTAAAAAAATACTACTAAGATATTTTTATTTATACTTAAAAAAAATCCATAAAAATAATGACATATCTTTAATATATATATATTTTTTATGAAAATAATGTTCATAATTGTAATGATAAACATCTAAAAACATTTACATATCTTAACTTATGCTTAAATTTTTTTAAAAGTAATGTTAGAAAAACAGGACCGCGGAGCAATAAAATAAAACAAATGCGGAAACAAAACACAGAAGATACACAATACAATAGAGACAGATTTACATGGTTCACCCAGTGTGGGCTACGTCCACCAGAGAAATTGTCAGGTCCTTCCTTTATTATTATCCAGCAAATGAAGGGATACAACCTACAACAAAACCCGTTGTAACTTCCTCTTCTTTCTCTCACAGTCTCCTCTCTCAGAAT
>SNQJ01S0068177.1:17376-39015 GCA_010110895.2 Picea sitchensis | reverse complement strand
TCTGCGACCTTATAATGAACGGTCCAAATTTACAATGAAATTACAATATACATTTACAAGGCAATTTTTCCTTTGGGGGCTTTGCCCTCGAACCCCCCGGACCCCGCAGAGGGGCTCGGGGGTACCCCCCCTCTACACTCCCCCACGTGGAAGAGTGTACATACTTTTGGGGTGTAAAGTCTTCATGGGGTATAAACATGGCTAAAAGCAAGGACCTATGAATCAAGAACATAATCAGGCTCCACAACCAACAAGTAATACATACACAATTATTCCTCAAAACTTTATATATATATATATATATATTCAAGAGTTTGCTAGTTTGGTAGGATCTCTAGTAATGTTGGAGGCCATTAAACACATTCATGTGGAATTTCTAACTTGAGTGAATGTTAAATCATGTCATATCTCAAAGGTAGACTCGAGAGTCTTATCCACATTGGAACGAGTGATTACTTTAAACATGCCATATCCTAAAGTTTCAAAGCTTCATAAACATGGATATTGAGGAGCCCTGATAACATCTAAACTTTAGGAGACTCTCTTGAATAGGAGGAGTGGATAGTCTCCATGGAAACTCATCTCAACAAGGATTCTTGATGTGAATGAAAACACATATGGTTGCATAGACCACCTTAATGCCCTCCAACAATGCGCACTAAACCTTTGCATAACACTATGATGCACAACATTCATTATGAAGTCGAAGGACTAGCACCAAATTTGGTGCTAACAACACCATGTGTGCATAGTCTCCAACCATGAATTTTGAGCTTTGTGGACCCACCCCTTCGCTTTATGTGTATGCTTATAGTGACCCAAGACCATTATGGAAACCAAATCATTTTTGTAATTGTTATGATCCTTTGAGGATGAGAGATACATTGTAGAGTAATAAATGATTCGACACAACTAATCAACACAATAATATATAGAATACCTTTGAGGTAGGGCATCACCATCAACTATTTCTTATGGAAGGAATCACTCCACAAGCCATGCTCGTTATCATACAAATCCAATATACCCAATACATCAAAATGCGTGAATATATATAAGCTCTCATAAATATTCCTAGGGGCTTATACCAACTACCCCTCATTATTACATTCCATAAAGTATTACCCAACAACTAAATAGTGGCAATGAGTTTATCTACATTAACTTAATTAATGAGTTGACACACCACCTACTTAGTGTGCCTCATTCCTCAAGTATGACCACATTGCATTAATTATACCCATAGGTACCTAACAATGGCCAAGAATTAGTACCTTTGTTTAAATACTTATACATGCATCTTGTTAACTCTCTCAGGATAGGTACCTAACAGTGGCCAAGAATTAGTACCTTTGTTTAAATACTTGTACATACATCTTGTTAACTCTCTTAGGTCTTTACTGACCTAATGAATATAATATTTCCTCACAATCATTGTCAAAACTTCGACAAACAATATTTCTCAATCTATAAGTACTTGTTGGTTGTACTATTATGCAATTTTCATCTTTTAATGATTAATGAAAGAGCTTTAATGTCATATCTATGTATATATCTTTCTCAATTGTAAATTTGTATGTCATCTGACTACATAAAATGTTTTTTTGCATGTTTATGATTGTTTTTAAAACTATGAGTTCTCTTAGGTTTGGAGTTGTCATTTGCACTACACATCTTGGGCACTTAGTGCAGAGCACAACTGCTCCAAAAACCTTGTCATTCATTACTCTTTCAAGATGACACTTCCAATATAACTTGTTCACTACTCATGCAATATTCACATATTTGTCACTCTATTTCCAATCCCTCTCTTTAAGATAAAGATTGTCTAAATTTTCACTAGAGTGGGATTGGAACTCATTGAAGTGTTTCTTTCAGGTTTTTCAAATAAAGTTGAGGTAGGAATGCACTTCGAATCAAACTTGGGCTACTTGTGGTAGATTCTCATTGACCCGTGGTTAAACCACAACCCAACTTAACCCATTCCTAGTCTTGTTAATCCTCCATTTTCTTTCAAAGAGGAACACTTCCATTATAATTTGTTTCTCTTTTTTCTAGGTTGAAAAACCTAGGAAATTAAATTATTCATTATGCAATGACAGATAGAAACAAGGAAAACTACGTTGTACTAATAGATCGTCCTTGACAACTTTCAATCCTTAAGCAAGGATCATGTTTAGAAGGTTTTAAAGCCCAATTTAAATAAGATCTCAACACATGATGTAAACATGCCAATGTCACAACGAAAGCATGAGCCAACCATGTTAATTATATGCCCATCTCAAGAATTACATAAACAGTGAATAACTAGCCTCCAAGCATCTTTGATTTTAGGACCCTCATCCCTATTGATGTTGTCCCAATTTAGCTCGATTTCAAGGGCTACACGAACCTTTGTTTTACCATAGTGGTCAACTTTAGCAATAACCTTAGCATTATCTATGCAAATAATATGGCCAATGTCCCGAGAGTGCTCTCCTAAGGCTGATATTTTAACCCAGTTATCTCTGATATCTGCACAATGTTCCTTAAGCCTTGCTTGCAGAGATCTCCCAATTTCACCAATATAATCCTTTCCGCATGAGCAGGGAATGTCATATACACCCTTATGATGCTTTGGATCAATAACATCATTAGCAAAATCCAACATGTTTCTAAGAGTATTAGGAGGGGCGAAGGCCACTCTGATATTGCCCTTCTTAAGAATTTTTGCAATTCTATCTATGGTTTCTTTGATATAACGAAGAGTGATCATCTTGTCGTTTGTTGGTTCATGGATGCTATGTTATCCTCTCTTGGCTTTCGAGACAACTTTTTTGAATTGATAACTCTTATAGCCATTGTTTTTTAAACATTAGCCAAGCATTCCAACTGTTGCTCAACATGGTCAATATTAGAAACTCTAATGATCCTAGTCACAAGAAACAAGAATGTCGATGACATTGATCTTTTAAGCAAGGTGGTGATGGAAAGTTCTATGAGAATATATATTCGAGTGGGTTTTCTTTCAATAAACTTGATATACTAAAGAGCCATCATTTTTTTTCCCTATAAAGATGGGAAAGAAAAAATGCTTTTATTTTCTTCTACTTCCATTATCTATCAACTTAATTATTCAAATTATCTTGAAGCTTATCTAAACTCTCTTTTCCATATGGCCAAATTATGCATATTCCATCCAAAAACCTTTTCCAATGTGAGAGGATAAGAATCAATGGGTCTCTTTTCAATCTCCTCTCCTCCCCCTCTGGCTTTTTTCTACTCTGGCACACATGCTCACCATGATTCCAACTTTAGTGAGGTGTGAGCAAAAGATTCTCGCCAGCAGAAAATCAGTGTAACTCTTCACGTGTCATCAATCCAAAAACTTACCAGAAAATCATGAAACAACCTTCCTTTCCAACAGCCTAAACTCTGTGGGTGTTGCAGCCACTGATTGGGCAAAAGTCAATGAGATAAAGGACATTCCTCCAACCCATATCCCTAGGTGGGATTTGGAGGGGATAAAGACAAAACCCTAAAATAGTGAATGTTTTTTCCAATGTGGTGTGTCCCTTTAAGGGGATATATTTTCCCATCCTCCGCCAATTTCAATTATTAGGTCCCTAAATTTGCGCCCCCCAAGGAGAGATATTTGGTAGCACCATGTGCGTGCATGTGAGGACCTTCAAACTTTATATCAAAATTAATATTTTCTCTTACATAATCTCCCAAAGGTTAGTGTAGCGACCCCTATAGTACATAGTTTAAATAAATAATTTTTATAATATCATAAAAGAGGTATAATATGCCTCACGGCGCTTTCTTTTTTCCGTCCGCATGTCCCGCATGCTTACGCCTCGGTGGCGTCAACGTCAACGACAACTTTAACGGCGGCAAGCACGTGGTGGGCCCAGTCAGCAGCCCGTGAACTCTCACGTCTTTCTTTCCAGCTCATGCATACGACAGGCCAAGTCCATCCATGGCATGCATGCATGCATATTAAAAAAATAATTATTTTACAATATGTAATAATAATTAGAATATTGGAGTGAATTTTGGCGCCGTTACCGCCGTCTATTTAGGGGCGAAGGCATATTTAACTTTTTCATATTTAGGGGCGAAGGCATATTTAACTTTTTCATATTTTTGTCTCTTTCGTCGCAGCCATATTTCAAGTACAAACCTTAGCAGCCTTTATCTCTTTGGTTAATGATAAATATATTTACGTGTAAGGGGTTTCGAATTTCGAGGGAGTAGGTGATTCTGTTGGTTTAATGCTATTTTTTTTATATATATTTATATAAAAGAAGTGCAGTTTGGAGTTTTTTGTTATGTTAGGAACAAAGGTTAGGTTCACTTGGACTTATTTCATTCTTAAGAATTTCATGAAATATAAGAATGTTGCTATAATAATGAAATTAAAATATATATATATAATAAAAGAAAATGATTATCTTTTATAGAGGTAGAGGTTAGAAGAATATTTAGTAAAATAAAATAAGTATAAAATAACATGGATTATAAAATTAAATATGAAAAACTAAAAAATATGTTGTATATTAAAAATGAAAGAAGTTGTCCTTGAGGTGTAGGACACTTGCAGAAGGAGTGTTGTTAAAGCACTTTGTGATGTTAAAGTCACAGTATTCTCATGATGTTAAAGTTAATGGTTTGAAATTTATGGGGACAAAAATCCAATCATGTTAGCAAACAAAAAATATGATTTATTTTTTCTATTAAATATCATTAAAATTTACATTCTTACAATTTATAAAAAGTATCAATTCTTTATCAAATCAAAATGATTTGATTCATGAAATTTCTTGGTTTTTTTTTTGTTTTTTGTTTTAAGGATCCCTCCTTAATAAATTCCATCTCCAATATTCTCATCTTCCTCATCTATTGACTTTAAGGAGAGGGGAGAGTTATTTGCTCAATTCAACACTTTTAATTAGATGATATTTAACAAATTGTTTATCATGCTAACCTTTTATCTCTGAACATATTTTTTAATCAATTGACGAAATTGAAACTTTAATAAAACCTATGTCATTATCACTATTACATACTATCATAAAACATATTATTTAATAATTAATGAAATTGAAACTTTAATAAAAAAACCTATGCCATTACGATTTACAATTATGATCATTATTTATGAACATATTCTTTAATCAATTAACAAAATTGAAACTTTAATTTAAAAAACTTATGCCATTAAGATACGATTTATAATAATATAAAAATAAATATTAGTAGATTTCTCAAATCCTTTTACATGGAGACATATTAATGATACTACATTTTAGTAGAGAAAATATTTGATATTTAAAAAGTTAAATTATTATTGGTTTTTACTATTTAAAAAAATCATTTTTTATGATATAATTGATTATTTTTGCAATCATTAAAAATTAATTAATTTGATGTAGTATATTTCAATCATAATTTTGTACAAATTTCTAATTGATTTTATTTTATTTTAAAAATCATTATTTTTTATTAATTAAATGAATCAATTTAATATAAATACTATTAATTTAAAATTATATATATATATATATATATATATTTCCCTCGTAGTAAGTGCATCCACCTTATATTCCAAAATAACTCAATCTCTTTACGTTGATTGAAATTATTGATTGACCCCAAAACTTCACAATTTCAACACCTTACCAACCAACACAAATAATAATATTCTTTGGCTTAGTATGCTCAGTAAGAATACTAAGCAATGTGAATAATTATATAATCACAACAAATAATGATCACTGCAATAATTATTATTTGTGAATGATTGAAGATTTGTTTTACGTTATGTGGTACATATTAATATTTTATAATAGAGATAAAATTGATGTGAAATATTTATTATTAAAAATATGTTGAAGTTTTTAAATAATAAAATGTGTTTAAATATTTTTATTATTTTACTTAATATAATTTTGAAATTAAAATGGATGATAAAGATATTAAAATGGATGATAAAGATTGTTGTTTATTTGGTTTTATCAAACATGTTAAGGTGTGTGGTTATTGGAGGTGAAAATGGGTGATGAGATTGTTGATTATTTAATTTTATAAAATTTATTAAGGTATGTAGTTATTTGTTGTTATTATAAGTTGTTATTTCTTGGGTTGAATTTAGTTATTAGTGTTTGAAGTAGTTAGTTACTAACTTATGTAGATGACATGTTTAATTATGAAATTTAATGTTTGTTGGTAGATTATAATTTATGTTTTATAATTTCTATTCATTGAAAAAAGAAATAGCATCCCTAACGTGTTTATAACATAATACAAACGAGTAAGTATGCATGTTAAAGACATTTATAAGAGTATATATGCAAAGTGCACTTATAATAGTACATGAATAAAATTACACATCCAATATACATATCACTTCTTTCCCTTTAAAAAATAATTATCAAATTTTCTCTTTTCCCTTCTTCTTTGTTATCTCTTGTTAACCTCCTAAAGAAGGATTCACAATTATTGTAAGTTTGAAGGCAATATATCGAGATTCATAAAGGAAACTAATTTTTTATTTGAATTAGATGAATCAGTTTGGTGAAGTCTCTGTGTTCCACCCCAAAAGAAAATCTTGGTATATGTGTATTCTATGTTATCCCCCAAAAGAGAAGCGGATTTCCCTATCGACACTAATGATTGTTAATCCTCATTCTACTCATCATAATTTTCTAGAAAATTTCAGCTTTTGTATTTTGTTTTTGTCCCTTTTTTCGTGAGAAGATGAGCATGAGCGTGGGGACAAGAAGCTTGCAAATGTCTTGGTAGATGGCATATTTGGAAACAAAATGTCATGTTCTCATAATCTAAGACCTAAGTGTATTGAATTTTTTTTCCATTTGAGAAGCACTTTGTTCGGAAGACCCTTACTAAGGTCTACCTCAACACATATGCGAGCATATGTACATAATCCTGTTAAATCTCTCTCAAGATCTATTTTGATGTAAGTGACCAAAGAGTTCCCAATATCCTCAAAAATTGCTAAATGCCAGAAATGTAATAGCATATTAGGGAGAGGAACCCAAACTGACATTCTAATAATTTACATAGATTTGGGATCAAAATATGGGAACCAAGGAATTATAAAATGCCTCGTGTTTCCACAAAACCAAGGACCCTACTAAAAAACAGTCTAATAATCAACATGATCAAAGAATCGAACAATAAAAAAACCTTTGGAACAAAAAGAGATCTCACATTTCTTTGTCCAAGATGTATGAATCCACCAATATAAAGCCGAAGTAGGAGGCCAATACTCATTAAATCGACAAATGACCACATATTTTTCATATGAGGAATGTAGATGATTGACCTCTTGCATTGTAATTTCCACCATTGACACCTCCTCATCATGCTCCATGATATAGGCACTAGAAATAGGTGAAGGCTTCCAAACATTATGAGAGGTAGAATATTTTTTTACTGCATCCCTAAAAGACACCCTAGTGCCCTCTACTCCTCCACACAATCGTAGTGCCAATGTAAGAGTTAAATATTTACTAATATGATGTGCCAATGTAAGAGTTAAATATTTACTAATATGATGTGCCAATGTAAGAGTTAAATATTTACTAATATGATGATCAAACAACTGCAATAGATCCTCATAATGAAGGTTTTACATGGCGATAGGAATCCTGAGACTATGCCCCAATTTTTGCTTTAAATCCACAACAAAGCTATTAGAATTCACCTACATGCATAAGGATTTCCCAGAGAGAGACTTTATCATAATTTGAAATCCTATCTTTGTATTAGGATCTATATCAAATAATTGTCAATCAAGGATTTCTTCAAACACTTAACATGCAAGCATTCTATCAAACACTTTCCATGTATCAAACCCTTGGCACATAAAGATTTCATCAAATACTTGTTGTGCAGACCTTTCGTCAAATACTTGATAAACATCTCTATCATAATATGGAACCTGTATGCCCAAAGACTTGGAGATCTCAACAACCACCTTCATATTGAAGTCTTGGACAACCATCTTTCTTGAAAGCCACTTTCTAATCATGAAGGATTGAGCAAAAACCGTCATCATATCCACGTATGTGTCATTGATTCTTGTCATCCATGACTTTGATCAAATAATTTTAACCCTGAACCTAAACACCACCTTTAGCCTCCAAACAAGGGAAACACCCTTACCCTTACAACCTCCGAACTTGGCCATCTATATGCATTTTGATCTTCCTAATAAGTGTGTATACTTCCTATTTACATAAGCTAAAATACCATTCCTCATTTCAACAATAACCACTCCTTGAACTTATGGCTTCTTTTTAACCATAATAAGAATCATCCACAATAAACTGACACTACCATCGCCATGAGAGAACAAAAACTTTTACTACATATATGAAAGAGATTTCACTCTTCTCATACTAAACTCACACACCAAACATCCAAAAACAAACACACCACACATAGAAAAACAAACAAAACATAACATCCAAAAAAAAATAAAAAAAACAAAACATAACATCCAAAAAAAAAATAAAAACATAGTAGAACACCATAAAACAAACAAAACATAGTTGTTTGACCACCATAAAACAAACATAAGTTAGTATACCCTATTTACTATTTTAAAAAAATAAAATTTAAATAAGATTTACACTTAATTTTTTCAAAATCCCTCTCAATATATAAATCTATATTAATAATATTTTTGTGATTTAAACCATCTAAAGGCGTTGAAGTTAACTTACTTTTCTTGAGATGATGATATTTTAAAAGTTGTGTGATGTGATTGATGAAAAGTTACACAAACTATGTATCTTAAAATTATTTCAACTACTATAAAAACCACTTCCAATGATTTATTTTAAATAATTAAAAACACCATATCCCATAAGTTAGCCCAACTAATAAAATCCAAAAAAAAACTTAGTCAAATCGTGATCAGCCCCTTCAACATTCAAGGGATAGGAACCAGATCCACCAAAACCTTTGCATAGATAGAATCACATTTGCACATATATGTCACATCATCATGTGACTTGTGGCCATGGTTAAGTGTGAAGTCGTGCTACGATTGAACCCATCTTCAATGAGTGCTAAAGTAGATAAGTACATTGTATCCACTATGTTATCAATGCCCCCTAAGGATATGAACATGGATTATGACATGCCAATGCACAGGAAACCATTTCTTAATGCATTGCCAAGGAGGATGTGGGGAGGGACAAAGAAGGCCATCTACTACAATGTTTTTACATTGTGGGTGAAGAAAAGTGGTAGCATCATCATAATGGATGAGCCTAGTCATTGGATCTTAGAGGCATCAACCACAAACACATTCACTTGAAGAGACATCAAGGATGTGATCATGAATGAGTTGTAATAGTTGGCTATGGACCCATTAATGGATGGAGAGAGAAAATCTCATTTCCACAAAAGTAATGGATGGAGAGAGAAAAGCTCATGACCACAAAAGTAGTTCACAAAAGTAGTTTACATGTGAGTAGTTTGATAAATAATAAATAAGTTTTGCAGTCTTTGGACTTTAACCATACAAATCAAATTGAAATGAGATATTTATTTTTTAATTTTTTTGTTGTGTAAAAAATTTACTTATTTTGGTTAAAACAAATTTATATTTGATAATATATATTGTATTTTTTATTCGTTTAATATTATTAAAATACATTTTTTTTTAAATTAATAAAAAGTAATTTATATAATCTAAAGATATTTAACTTAAAATGTTAAGTTAAGAAAAAAATAACTAAATATCCAATTACAAAAATTTATCAAAATCATCACTAAATATGAATATAAAGTTTTTTCCTTAATTTTTTTCACGTTTACAAAGACATTTAACTTAAAACTTTAAGTCAAGAATAAAACAATCAAAATTTCAAATACAAAAACTTTATCAAAATCATCACTAAATATCAATATAATGATTTAATTTAATTTTTTAAATTCTTCCTTTTTTTTTTTAAATTTTATAAAAATATTTAATTTAAAATATTAAATCAAAAACAAAACAACCAAAAGTCCAGCGAAAAACTTTATCAAAATCATCACTAAGTATAATATAATCTATAAGTTGAAAATGACCAAACACCAACCATATAATCAATATAATGATTTTTTTTTTTTCTAAAGAAGGTTTCTTCCTTATTTTTTTCAATTTTATAGAGCAAACTCTAGTTAAAAAAAACTAAAGTTTTTTTAAATAGTTTATGTGCCTTCTTATTTAGTTTTTAAAAATTATGATTGAAAAGAAATTTATTCTTTACCTTTATATCTCTGTCCATAATTGAGATTAGCATTATTTTTCTTTTTTACCCATTCAATAGATTTCACATATTAGTGTTATATTAGTGTTGTTATTTTGATAATAATAAGTTAGTTATATTTTTAATAATGATGATGATAATGATGATATATTGAATAAAAAATGAAATAATAAGTTAATATTTATTAAGTGTAGAGAGGATCAAATGCTTCTCTATAGTTATGGATGTCATTCTTAATAAACTTGTTGGCATAAATTAGTATGTTTCACTTAGAAGGTCTCAAACGTTGATATCTAATGATATGGAACTAGCCAAATACCCAACAACATTAGTGACAACATGTAAAACTAACCATTTAAATTCTCAAATAATAACTTAAAAAAAAAANATAATAATAAGTTAGTTATATTTTTAATAATGATGATGATAATGATGATATATTGAATAAAAAATGAAATAATAAGTTAATATTTATTAAGTGTAGAGAGGATCAAATGCTTCTCTATAGTTATGGATGTCATTCTTAATAAACTTGTTGGCATAAATTAGTATGTTTCACTTAGAAGGTCTCAAACGTTGATATCTAATGATATGGAACTAGCCAAATACCCAACAACATTAGTGACAACATGTAAAACTAACCATTTAAATTCTCAAATAATAACTTAAAAAAAAAAACATTTTATTGAATATGTGGATTTCCACACTTAGTAAGTTTACTATGCAAGTTATTGTCTAATATGTTTTGTAGCAAGTATCTTACTTTACAATCAATATAATGAGATGTATGATATAATATAACATTAAAAAAAATAAAAATTAAATAAATTCATAAAATTAAGATGTTAAAAAAAAAACATTAATCCATAAATAACTATATAATAAGTATAAATTAAATAACTATATAGTAAAAATACTATAATAAGAAAAAAGAATTATTTAAATTTATTTTTAATTTCTAATCTTTTAAAAGTCTACGTTATTATAAAATACCATTAGAAATTAAACACGAGATATTTATCTCTATTGTATTAAGAGGTATTTTTAACAATTTAATATGAAGAAAATGTGTAATTCCTTTCATAGTGGATATAGAGTTTACATGAGAGATTTAATTTTTTTTATTAATAACGAAAAAATATTTCAAAGTCCATCATAAATAAAATATTTCAATATCCACATTAAGTAAAATATTTGTATATCAATTACATATACAGATAGATAATTCTTATTATGTTAATAAGTGCTTTTTACATTCAAGTATGAAAGAGAAATATAAAGTGCTTTACATGAAGTTGACACACACATCTTAACTTTAAATCTATTATACACATCTAAGATTTAAGTCCACAAAAAAGACAACTTTTATTAAATTGAAAAACTTGATAAACTATTTACACCTAAAAAAATTTAATCCCTTTAAACTAATAATAAATCAAAAGTTAAAATAAATATTTTATTCTCAATCTAAACTTTTTAGAAACAAAATAAAAAAAATTTAATCCCTTTAAACTAATAATAAATCAAAAGTTAAAATAAATCTTTTATTCTCAATCTAAACTTTTTAGAAACAAAATTAAGTAGTTAAAATTCTATCAATTAAATAAAATTATAAATTTTATATTTAATTAATTTTTATTATCTTCTTATTATTAATTTATTTTCACATAAATATCACCAAGTCGTGACTACCACCTTAAGTTATTTCCATTTAAATATCACAGAGACTACTCCCTTCAAAACCTCTACCAATTTCATTGACAATTTAATATATTCAACTTTGTTAAATTATAAATCGATTCTTATACCCTAATACCTGGAAAAATAAGAAATTATGACCAAAATTTCTGCCGAGATTGTTGACCTAAAAAGATGCCGTCTTGCACAATTTTTATCCTAATCCCACTTTAAAAATTCTCATAAGGCCAAAAACGCCCAGAAATTTGATAAATGTAAAGAGGATTTCACACCATTTTCATTCCAGACTGCAAGCAGTCCATTAGACTTCACAGACCGAACGCAAATTTCTCAAGAAAAGCTCTGCTATATCTTACTTACGGCGATCACAAAGCTTTCATGTCTGATAAATGAGCAAGCCTGGTTACACTGTTCTTTCTTCTCGCCGCAATATTCATTTCATTCCTGAAGAAGCGATCAGGAATCTTATGGCGGAGAAGGAAAGATGAAAGGAAGGAAAAGCTCCTGGAGAATTGAAGAGGGGGAGTATTACAACACAGTGATATGTTAAATAACTTACAGCATTGTATAGATAACAATTACAAGTAAAGAGGTTCTACAAGGCATGATATCGAAATCACGACCAATATTAGAAACAGAGAATTGAACCAGATAATTAAAAGCGCTTTTGGTTTGAGGAATTTGGAATTGTGCGTTCGAGTTGAAATGGGAAGCCAAGGAAACAGTTCCATGGAGGTGGAGTTAGCGAAATGCGAGTGCTGTGGGCTGAAGGAGGAATGCACTCCTGCCTACATTGCGCGCGTCCGCGATCGGTTCTATGGGAAGTGGGTGTGTGGGCTGTGTGCGGAGGCTGTGAAGGACGAGCTCTGCAGAGCCGAGAGTGGCATTGGAATGGAGGACGCCCTCAATGCCCACATGCAATTCTGCTCCCAATTCAATGTCAATCCGGCTGTAAACGTCGCCGATGCAATGCGCCAGATTCTGCGTCGTAGGTTCGAGCCGCACAAAGCGCTGCGCTCCACTCAGAGCAGCTCTAACCTCGGCGAAGAGGTGGCGGTGGGACGCCCCTCTTCTTTGAGTCGCAGCACCAGTTGTCTTTCTACAAGGTCAATTTCCTCAAACAAGCAGCGATTGGGATCAGGTTCAAGTTTTTGGTGATTTTGACAGAAAAGGAATTTCTGTTGATAAACAGATTTCATTGTAATGCCTGATCTCTTCGGGCCGAAAAATCCTTTCACCATTTTCTCTTTTTTCTGCTTTTGCAATATGTTTTCTGCCAATAATTTTNCAAGTTTTTGGTGATTTTGACAGAAAAGGAATTTCTGTTGATAAACAGATTTCATTGTAATGCCTGATCTCTTCGGGCCGAAAAATCCTTTCACCATTTTCTCTTTTTTCTGCTTTTGCAATATGTTTTCTGCCAATAATTTTCATGGGCTAATGCTGCCTCTGCTCTCAATTGAGGATGGAAACTGAAATCCTGTTAAATACTCAGATTCCAATTGAGGATGGCATGGTGCAGACTGCGATACTGTTGGCCCATATGCATCTGGTTTGAATTTACTGATTTTTTGTATTTTGCCCTTTTGTTTTGTATTTGGACTTGTACAGCAGAGAAACAGACTTCTTAATCTTATGTAGGCTTTCACAATGCTTCAAATTGTTGAATTGGTTGATTATTAATCGTATCCATGATTTTTTATTCAGAAGTTGAAGATGACACCTTTACTGTCACTCTGGAAGAGTAAGAGTTAGCACAACTTCATCCCAACCCCCTGCCCATGATCACCCTCACCCTCATGAGGGCGGGCTGGGTGTCATCCATGATCAGGGAAGAAGGGTGACAACTCTTACTTTTCTCTGATGATGGGTGAAGGTGCCTCCTGTTGGAATAAAAAACCATGGATGCAGTTAATTCCCAAAACTAATTCAACAAAACCTTTTAATCATGCTTTTCTTACTGCAATTTGAACTTTTAATTTCAATCTTTGGATAAAAATTGATATGAAAAAGGAAGGAAGGAAGTTCTGTGTATTTCTATTTGATAGCATGCCACCGAAAATTATCCTTTTGTATGTGTTTTTCATGTAAGTTTGAAAGATGGTGGAACCCAAATACTTCGCAGGGGATGCAGTTAATTCCCAAAACTAATTCAACAAGACCTTTTAATCATGCTTTCCTGACTGCAATTTGAACTTTTAATTTCAATCTTTGGAAAAAAAATTGATATGAAATAGGAAGGAAGGAAGTTCTCTGTATTTCTATTTGATAGCATGCCACCGAAAATYACCCTTTTGKATGTGTTTTTCATGTAAGTTTGAAAGATGTGGAACCCAAATACTTCGCAGGGGATGCAGTTAATTCCCAAAACTAATTCAACAAGACCTTTTAATCATGCTTTCCTGACTGCAATTTGAACTTTTAATTTCAATCTTTGGAAAAAAAATTGATATGAAAAAGGAAGGAAGGAAGTTCTCTGTATTTCTATTTGATAGCATGCCACCGAAAATTACCCTTTTGTATGTGTTTTTCATGTAAGTTTGAAAAATGGTGGAACCCAAATACTTCGCAGGGGATGCAACCTAAAACATGGCCTGCATATGAGATAACAAAACACCATCATTCTATTGGTTAGCGAGCATTGGAGAATTATAGAGCACCGCAGTGAAGACAAGCTTTGAGGTTTGAAGTAAGGTCATTTATCTGACCATAGCTAAATATAACACAATTCAACAACATTTTTCATCCAAAATCTGAACATGAGAGATATCCCAGAGCACATATCTAAACTGTGGGAACAAGCTAATTTAACTTTCTCAGTCCAATAAATCCAAGGTTTGAATGGATGATTTGAAAATGATTTATATATAAAGGAAGGGATTGGGAAGATAACAGTGTTTGGAATGTAGATCCAGAATTCTAATAATTTGGGATTTTTTTCTTCTAATTTTGAATTGGGGAAGCCCAGTGCTAAAAGAACTCCATGCTTATTCCGCATTCACAGTCTCCCTATTTGGGATTACTGCCATGTCAGTGTGATCAATTTTAGAAGTTTTATGCTATGAAACTATTTCATGTTCTCAAATGTTGAGGGCACTACTGCCATGCCAATGTAATCAAATTTAGAAGTTATATGCTATGAAACTATTTCATGCTCTCAAATGTTGAGGGCAGTGTTTTGGTGTGAAGTAGGAATAGAATTTTCTAATTTCAGGTGACAAGTGGTCTATAGAGCCTGAAAAAGAGGCCTACAAATCAGTAAGTACACAAAAAATTCTGTGTGGGTGCCCTTGCATATGATCCCTGAAGACCAGATTTCGTTTTGGCTGAAGTGGTGTGGAATTCAGATGTACTAATGGATATTAGATCAAATTTTAAGATCAAATATAGTTTCAGTTTTGAGATTCCATCAACATACAACTTTTGAATGCCAAGCAAGAATGGCCTCCTTAATTCAAGCTTAGTTATAATCATGGATTAATTGTGATCAGGATTATTTTCTTTAAATTTTGATGTCATATTTTTCTTGATTTTGAGCTGGTGAAATGTAACTCCATATTTATTGAGCACCCTTGTTCGCACCATGGCTGGGAATC
This sequence comes from Picea sitchensis, assembly GCA_010110895.2. Taxonomy (NCBI): domain Eukaryota; kingdom Viridiplantae; phylum Streptophyta; class Pinopsida; order Pinales; family Pinaceae; genus Picea; species Picea sitchensis. The sequence continues at coordinate 23,447 of SNQJ01S0068177.1, read as the reverse complement.
TCCACCCATTGATAACCACGGATTGACTCTCATCTTCATGCTCCTATCAAGTTCTTCCCCACCATCCTTTCTAAATTAAAAAAACAGCATTGTCAGAAGCTCTATTATTCAAGATCAGCTTAGGTGCTTAATTGTCCAAAGAATAGTTCTAATCGAGATGTATACATTTTATTATTACTTAAAGGTAGCAGACACAGGAATTATTTTTTCTGAACGTGAACATTTGTTCTACAGATACTTGGGAAGTCAGATAACTATTGGAAAGCAGCCAACTGTTTTTCTAAATTGCCAAAGATAATTAGGAAGTCAGATAAGTATTGGAAAGCAAAAAACTGTTTTTCTAAACTGCCACTCAGTGTGGAAAAACATTACTAAGCTTTTACTTCACAAGATTGAACACCAGCGAAAATCTGTTATGGTATTTTTCCTGAAGAAGACAAACATACTAAGATTGGTGTAAATTGCCAAAGATAATTAGGAAGTCAGATAAGTAATCTGTTATGGTATTTTTCCTGAAGAAGGCAAACATACTAAGATTGGTGTAAATTGCCGAAGATAGTTAGGAAGACAGATAAGTATTGGAAAGCAAAAAACTGTTTTTCTAAATTGCCACTCAGTGTGGAAAAACATTACTAAGCTTTTACTTCATAAGGTTGAGCATCAACGAGAATCTATTATGTCATTTTCCCTGACAATAGAGGAAGAAGACAAACATACTAAGATTGAACACCAGCGAGAATCTGTTATGGTATTTTTTCTGACAATAGAAGAAGAAGACAAACATACTACTTTGTTCACAAGAGGTAAAAAAACGATGGAGTACATGTCATGACGTAGGCACATAACCAAATTCGTAACCGATAAGATTAATCAACAGTCCATATATAATGATGTTAACTGACACGAGCCACAGGACATGTTACCTGCTGATGAATCCGAGCACTTTGAATACATGGCTTTTACTCAAATGCTAACCACCCCTACTTTATTGCAAGTACCTTTGCTCATAGAGCAGATGCTACTAGATAACATCAACCTCTTTTAAGATTGAGCATCTTGAACCGAAGCTCATTCCTATGACTTAGCAGCTGCATTAGATAACAACAACCTCTTCTTAGAGATTTGAGAACCTACCCTCATTCCCATAATTTAACAACTGTCCTAAATTCAATTAGAACTCTCTTTCATGAAATTTCAACGACTTCGACAGCATTCAAAGAGAAAATCAAGTTTGTCTCTCATGTTCTCAACAATCCCAACCATCCTAGCTTACTCTTCCAAGCAGTGTTCCATGGGAACGTGTTCCCCAGGTGGGGGCACACCCTCCACGTTTCTCATGCTGCGGGGGTAGGAGGCGCTTGGGGAAACATTTCCCCACATCCCTCTTTTAGGGAAACTTGGAGAATGCATGGGAAACGTTTCCCAGTGTGGGGGATGCGTTTCCCCAAAAGGAAGTGTTTGGGCATCCCACCTCAAAAAGGAGGGCATCTAGGTGCCCCCTCCCAAAAAAGGATGCCTGAGCACCCTTCCCCCTGATTTTTTTGTCTAACAACCCTTTAAGGAAGAACAAAGATAGGGGATAGAGTTTTGACCCTTTAAGGAAGAACAATGATAAGGGATAGAGTTTTGAGGACTTTGTGACCTTGGTAATTAATGGTAATATTAAATTCTTCAAGTAAAATGATAGAAAAGGAAGATAAAGGAGAATGCCACCTCCTTGGAAGATAAATGGGAATGTCACCTGAAGATAAAGGAGAATGTCACCTCCTTTTACTTAAATTTTTAGCATTACCATTAAATCTTTCAGTGTGGTTCTAACCACATCGGACTTCATATGGAGAAAGAAGAATTTCATATCCCATTCAGAATTCAGCAGACTTGACAGTTTTCAGGATTTTAGGATTGGCAGGATTATAGTGTTTCCATTGGATTTCACAATGATGAATTTGCATGGGATGAATTGTTATTGTTGGGTTTTTATCATTATTATTATTTTTTATATAATTTTAGAGATGGGGACCCCTATGCTATAGGGATCTCGACATCCCTGTCCCCTTGAATTTCCCTAAAATTTGGGGGTGCTCCCACACGTCCCCCATGTGCGTCTCCCCGCTCCCCCGTCTTGGAAACTTGGTGGTACATTGCTTCCAAGTAAATATGTATTCACCCTTGGGCTTTGAAGGGGGAAAGTCTACTTTTCTCAGGCTATGGGGAGTTTAACTCAGACCAAAATCCTCCATGTAATTCTGTAGCATAAATTGTTTATCATCTAACATGTTAAAGAATTCAGAATTGGAAAAAATCTATGATTCAAGTTACAAGCTCTAAGCCTGAAAGCTCAATCTATTGCTTCTTCTGACCTGCCAAGTAGCAGTCCAAGCAAGTAAGTCCTAGAGCAAAAATGGTGGAACAAAGATCATGATTGGAGGGATACCTCCCACCTTTACACTTTCAAATGAATGTTGACTTGCAAATTCAACTTTCAAATGATGTAGAAAAAAAGATAAAATCAAATGTTTTGGTTATGAACCCCAACGTTCAAGAATAAGCAGTCTAAATTTACACTCTCTCCCTCATCCTCTATCTTGCATTCCCAGTTCTGGGTTGCATGTACTCATTGGAAGGTATATGATAAGATAGGAAGAAACTCTTTGACATTGGGTCAAGCACTGAAAAGACCTTTCATCATTTTTTTGGGTCTATATCTTGAGCAATAGATTCAACTGCTACATGTACCCATTGGAAGGTATATGATAAGATAGGAAAAAACTCTTTGACATTGGGTCAAGCATTGAAAAGACCTTTCATCATTTTTTTGGGTCTATATCTTGATAAATAGATTCAATTGCTACATAAGGAAGAAATGAACTTACTTCTCCATCATGACATCTTTCACATGGGTATACATCTTTTTTCGGTTTTTGTAACTCATGCTTTGTAAATATGGAGGCAAACCCAATTCAAATATGAAGCGAATAAACTAGGACAACCAGATTATGTTGTATGCCATGTTAAAGGAAAATAATATGAAGTACATAATCTTACACAACYAGGTTATGTTGTATGCCATGTTAAAAAGAAAATAATATGAAGTACATAATCTTGCACAACCAAGTTATGTTGTATGTTATTTAAGTCTCCACTTACTTTTCTGGGTAACTGGTTCGGGTTGTTGTTTACTGGCTTGACGAAGTCCAGTGAAGTACAGGTGGAGAGCTCATGTCGACTCAACGACTAGCTGACTTAGAAGGCAACGTCACTGCACTTATGAGTGTTGATGACGAGGCCTTCTGGCAGAAGGAGGGTCTTTTCACAAATGTCGATTCCTTGGGAGGGGTTCCACCTACATTACTTCCTCCTGCATGTGATTTGACCACATTACATGCCCGCACCATTAACCAAAGTCTGGTCACTACACCTCTTCACGCTGCTTCCCTTCCTGCAGTTACTAGTTTTGCGCGGTCGGTGGAGGTGACAAAGTCTGTGAATGGTTCTCACTTTGGCAGTAAGGGTGTGGTTTCTCCTAGTTTACTGAGAAAGACAAGAAAGCTTCCAAATCCCGTGGGTGTTAAAACTGTGGAAAGAAAACAGGAAAGTTAAGCGAATGGTTCTGGGTTCTGACGCAGGTCTCGAGGAGACCTGTAGGATGGCTCTATGTGGCTTGATAGGCAGAATATCATATCACTATTTGAGTAAGGAACCTATCTCGATTTGGGTTGACAAACACTGGACACCTTTACTCGGATATGCACCAGAAATTTTGTATCTCACAAAAGGCTGGTTTGGTTTTATTTGTAAAACTCCGGAGGATTCAGCCCTTCTACTAGATTCTAGGTGGGTTTTTGGAGGAAGCAGTTTGATGTTGAAGCATTGGAGGGTTGCATTTGACCCGACGACTGAACATTTCCAGTTTTGTCATTTGTGGGTTCTTTTACCTGGTTTACCCATTCATCTCTGGAATGAGGGAGCCCTTTGGGCTATTGGAGAATCCTTGGGTAAGTTTATCACATTGGACAGTCAAACTCTTTTTGCAACTACCAGGAATATTGGCAGAATTCTGGTGGAAATTGACATCTACTATGGACTACCAAAGGTTTTAGATATTGAATGGCATGGTCGTCGGTTTTTACAGAGGTTAGATTTACTTGGTACACTGTTCCGGTGCAACCTCTGTCGTAGCATGGGTCATCTCTGAAGGGATTGTAAAGGCTTCGCGGAAGAAGAGGTGTCAGAGGACACTTCTATCCACAGGGATCCTCCTGACTACTTTCAGAAGTGGACTCCTATGGGAACGGGTCTCTACATTATAGTTCAGAGCCTTGGTGTCAGACGGAGCCTCCGAATACTCTCACTGGTGAGTTAAAAATTCTCTGACCTGCTTTATACTTTACTTTGTCTTTGTGGGAAAAGGATGCTGTGGATGCTTCCCATTGGCTTAAACTGTCCACTACCAAAGCTGAAGGGCCTATCGAAGTTGACAGGGTACCAACTAGCCCTATCATAGTGGAAACTGCTCGATAGGTGATAAATGTTTGTACACCGGTGGGGTCTTCGGGGGTAGAGCCTATACCACTAACTAAGTTTCCTACTCACTCTTCTCCTGTGAGTCCTCAGTTTAGGTTGCCTGACAGATGTTTTGACCCGGGTCTGGTGAATGTCTCCTCCCCTTTGACCTTGTCATTGTCGGATAGAACTGTTATTGCCCCTGGTTGTAGAGAATCGGAGGAGGATGACTCCACTCTCAATGTTGTGCTAGATTCCCTTATTCCCTTTATCTGTGACGCTAATGCCACTGTTAAATTGCCCGTTTACTTGTGAAAGACTGTGTATGATTCATCTAGTGGTGGGGGGGCCAATACTTCTCATACACACACTGAAGGGGCTGGGAAATAATTTTCCTGGTCTAGGGGCCTGGGCATCAAACATTCACCTATAAAGACTCAAAGCTCCCAAAAAAATTGGCAGGACTGAATTCACAGTCTGTCGACTCTGTACCCTCCTCCACTGATAGTGGGGCTCTTAGAGCAATGAAAGCCCTGGCAAGGGCTAAGTAATGTTATTACTCTCTTTAAACCTTAGAGGGATCGAGAGAACCCTCAAAGCCACCTTTGTTAGACGTCTTTTTGATCGAACTCGCCCGGACATTGTAATTTTACAGGAAACCTTAGTTCATGAGAAAAAAGCTAGAGATTTCATGCATTATCTCCGACCTTCCTGGGTATCTTGTGTTGTAAACTCGGTTGGTACTTCTGGAGGTTTATTAGTCACGTGGGACCCAAACATTTATGATTTGGTTCCTCACCTTTCTGTTGGTGGTATTCTGTTGACAAGCAGGTGTATTATTAACAAGAGGGAGATCACCTTGCTCAATATTTATGGCTCGTGCACGGATCGGAAACACTTTTGGAATTTGGTGGCAAACAATGGTCTACTTTCTTATAAAAATCTGATCATTGATGGCGATCTGAACATTACCATCTCTTCAGATGAGGTTTGGGGAGGTTCCTCTCATTCTGGATCTTTGGATGGGTTTTTCAATGATTTATTCCTTTCCAAAAATTTGATAGATATCCAACCGACAAAACTTGTCCCTACCTAGAGGAATGGTCGAACTGGAATTGATGCTATTTCCAAGCAATTGGATAGATGTTTTGTATATGAAGATTTATTATCTAGCGTTGGCCTCTGTAGATCCTGGATGGAGTACCTGTTTATATCTGATCACGCCCTTGTTTTAGTTCAGCTGGAGATTCCTCCATATTACAAAGCCTATCCTTTCAAATTAAACTCTCTTTGGTTGCACGAAAAGGAATACATGGCTCTAGTACACAAGATCTGGAAGGATCCTATTTTCTTATCCGAAGAAGGTAGTCAGCGCAAAATCGTCTGGAAATTAAAGGTTTTGAAGACACACACTAAATTATGGATTAAGGAAAGAATTGGCAGGAACAAGTTACATCTGGAGACTTTAGAGACTGAAATAAAGGATACAATTATGAAACTGGTGGGGGATGTAACAAATCTAGAAGCGGAAAAACATCTCCATAATATGGAACAAGAAAGGAATAAAT
>SNQJ01S0068176.1:21736-49928 GCA_010110895.2 Picea sitchensis | reverse complement strand
TTAGTCTTTTAGAAAAAAAAAAAAAACTCTTGTGTTCCGGGAATCTGAAACGGTTGGTCTTCTAGACTCTGCGGCTGCCAGATGCTTCGTTGAACCGTTATCAATCTTTTGACAAGTGGGCTGTTGTCTTAGTATTAGCCAGAAGCAAAGATCCATTGTGAATTGCATCAATGATGCTTCTTGCATATGCCATATTGATTCTTTTACCAACCCCATATCTCCCTGCAGATCACTCAGTATTAACTAACCAGGCAGTAGTGCCATGCTGCTTCATTTTTTCTGCAAGCATTGAAGCGTACTTTGTTGGGTGGAGAATAATGAATGCTACTCCAAAACAAGCTGAGGATGTAGTTCGGGGTTCCTTAATACCATCTTCTATCCCTGCAACCAAACCGGTGTATCCACTACTAAAATGCTACATAGTTTGGGCTAAAGTCAGCCTGCTGACCGGTTGCCGAATGCCCAGTAGCCCGATTCCGCCACTGAAAAAAAATGTTGATACCACCACTGTGTAACATATGCACAAGCCTTTGAACATTTTTCCAGAAACAGGAGGGGATAGTGTTGCCTGGTGCTCTGGAATAATCCCATTCCCATACGTGGTTGCAATAATAGCTATGGAAAAGACTCTGTTGGCATTGCTTCTAGTGATAAGATAATCCTTTTCTGGATTCAGTTTTGAATGTCCTACATGGATCGATCCAGCAATCACGCATAAGCTGTATAGCAAGCACAAGATCAAGGAAAGCAAATTTATGTGGAGAAGAGAATGGAAAGATGGCATCTGAGTAAGGAATAACATGGAAATCCCGAATAAGATGATGAATTCGTACAACTTCATGGCTCCATTAGAATGATAAATCAAGTAAATGAACTTCAAGCTTTGACTGCCAACCGAAATGGAGAAAATGACAGTACCCAAGAAAAGTGCGAATTCCATCGGTGCCACTGTGAAACGAGCCCATCTGGATCCTAAAATTTCTGTGGCCATGTCTCTGAAACGAAAGTGGTGGTTGCCCTCCAATTCCCAGCTCTCCAACACTACGGATATGATATTGTATGAATAAAATGTGTCGGCGGCTCCAACTATGAGACACACAATGCCCGCAAACCATCCCAACGTTGTAAATTCAAATGGCAAACTCAGCAGGGTCGACGATACTATGGACGTAGTTAAATGGTAACCAACATGTAACCAATTCCCTTTGGATTCCAATACAAATACAACTCCTACGTCCAAGTGCTCCTTTGATCCACCCGACTCATATGAAATGGGCGGTTAGAATAATTTGTCAGCCTTGTACAGTTCAACTAAGTCTGAGAACGGTAGTCGTTTCACTTAACATCGTTTATGCTCTGACAGATGGTGCATTACGTAGATTCTTTCTTCGGATCTTGGAGACTGCCAGGTGCCCTCAAAACGTCCGACGCTATCAATGCTACAACGCATACAAAGAAATATATTATTCTGACAAAATCTATATTGGTGCAGCTAACACTGACATATGATTATTTCTCTTGCCGCTGCTCTAGGTTCTGTCTTGTAACTGGGATGAGCCCTTGTAATTTTGGCCGTTCCCAAACACCACGGGAGCCGGGAACTCTCAGTCGATGGCGTTGGCACCTACTGTGGTTATCCATGGCACCGTGTTGAAAATCGCAGAATAAATTGGCCATTTATTACCAGCAGAGTATGAAACAAAAACACCCTTCTGAATGGCTCCGAGAGCTCCAATCGCTATCGTATGTCTAAGACCTCACCATATCATATGCGCTCCTCACACCCAAATATTTCACAGTACTGTTGGCGGCTGATTTGGAGCAATGCATGCACTCTTTTGACACAACAGAGCTTTCGTGCTCATAACAAGCAATATCATATAATTGGATTTCTATTAACGTATTATTCATGTCATTTTGTTGGCAGTGATAAAAATCCTTGGCTTTACCATTTTGATCAATCCCCAAAGGAAAATAACCACGAGGGCACTCGTCCTCTGAAATGCAATCATTTCCTTTAAGCTCCCTCGAATCTTAATATGCCACTATCTTCTGAGCTACCAGTAGAAGAAAGCACATCCAGCGAAGTTGATACAGATTCACTATCCATTCTAGATTCTAGTCAGGCACTGTCGCTTGTAAAAGAAAATTTTGAACTCACATCTTTTCTTTTCTCTAAGAAGACTTGTCAATCATCCACTTTCCCTTTATTAGCGGTCGCATTAGTTTTCTTGGCCACATTCTCCGTCTTCAAAGACAAACAGGACACAACTAGAACATCTCCAAAACATTTGATTTGATGTTCCAAAGAGGTGGCCCTTTCTCTCAGGAATCCATTGCTTGAATGATCCATACATTCATTTATGAAAGTCTGATTCTTCAAATGAATTCCAGCGTACAATATCACAGATTCGAAGTCTAACTTTATCATTTCTTTGCATCTCGGGCCTGTGACTTCCTCTACTGAAACTCCCCATGGCATTCGAGAATCTCCTTGAAATGTCATCTATGGAATTGTCAGTTTGTATGCCTGACTCGAGTCTTTATGAGTTATGGTTCACTTTGTTGGGTGCTTCCTTAGTAGGGGTTAACCTCCTGAGAATCGACTTTGGCAGGCTGTACTTGGCATTGTTCTGACCGCTGCATGTTTTATTGTGTCCCTATGAGGAAGTTGACCAATTTAAATCTTTGTATCGACCATACCAGTAACTTTAGAGCTCACTTGAAATGTTGCTAGATTTATCGATGCTGATATTGACATCCTTAAGTTGTAATAAAGATTTTTCGCTACAATGCAGGTGATCACCTTTAATTTCTCTTGTCTCATCCAATTGAGGGCTGAAACATTTGTTCTCAATTCGAACTTGGGATAGGGTCGAGTTAAACTGACCAGAGGAACTAGAAGTCCCGATGGTGGTTTCAATACAGAGCTGCTTAGGTATGTGCAAAGACTTATTTTCTATGATATGTTAGGTCAAGGAATTATCTGAAAAAGAGCTGTCATGTTCCACATTAATTTCAGTTTGATTTGGATCTGTGACAATGCCTTTGAAATCTGATCTTCTATATTCAGGGAGGGATCATTAACCCTAGAAGAAGCAAATATGGTATTCAATTTTGGGAATTTGGCGGGGCTGACAATGCCCAAATGGAAGAAATCCATTATGGAAAGGCAGAAGTAATAACAATACAATAACAAGATGAGAGCCATGGGACAAACCATCAACAAGTGGAGCAACATATTTTTCAAAAATGGCTGATGAAGGAGACCCATTGCTACCATATACATGATCAAATGTAAATGAATGAGAACCAATTTGTACCTTAGGCAGCACAGTCGATTTTGATATCTGTTACAACATATGGAATAGGGAAATGGTTAGTTAGACTCGTTTTTGCTAATATATTGAAATTTGTAATAGATATCCCATTACCTAGAAAGATCTTTTCTACATGTATATCACAAAATTCTGGGTGTTTTTTGCAGGTCATGGAACAATGCAAGGGAAATATTGAACCCGCATGTCGAGGAAACTACAAGTGAAAAATTAGGTAAGTATGGAATAGGGAAATGGTAGATGGAATTCATTTTCACTAATATATTGATATTTGTAATAGATAACCGATTACCTGGCATGATATTTTCTGCATGTTTCTGGACACGTTGTGTAGGGACAGTTATTATGATGGTCTCCTCGAGGCATGGTGAGTTGTTAGAATTAAACCTCAGTTATTTCATACTTGGAAATAAGTGTGGAGGTGGCGGGCACAAGAAACAATGAGAAAGAGAAAATAGAGGGGAAAAAGAAACAAGAATTTGGTTAAGTATAGAAGAGGAAAAAGAAGGGCTAATATATTCAAATCTATAATAGATATCCCATTTATTGGAAAGATATTTTCTGCATGTTTATGGAGAAGTTTTATACTAATTTCATATACTTGGAAAGAAGTGTGAAGGTGGCGGGCATATGAAACAATGACTAGGAATTGGAAATTTCCTGAACCCACCAACCCGACGATATGCGAAAGAGATTCTAAGAAATGGACAAGTGTGGAAAGTGGTCGGATGGGCTTAAAAATAGGGTGAAAAGGGTTCCTGAGGAGATGTGAGGCCCCAATGGTCAAATTGTATGTATCATAAATTTTGAGTGCAAAATGTGTAACACGAAAGAGGGGATGATGTGGGAGTCTGGAAGTCAATTTGTATATCGCAGAAGTTGGGGTGTTGTTTGCAGGTCAAGGAACAATGGAAGTGCAGTCCGCCTATCCGAGAACCCGCAAGAGAAAAAATCGGTAAGTATGGAATAGGGAAATGGTCGATGGGACTCGTTTTGCTAATATATTGATATTTGTAATAGATATCCCATTACCTAGCAGGATATTTTCTGCATGTTTTCAGACAAGTTGTGTAGGGACAGTTAGTATGACTATCTCTTGGAGGTATGGTGAGTTGTTAGCATTAAACCTTAGTTATTCCATACTTGGAAACAAGTGTGAAGGTGGCAGGCAGAGGAAACAACAATCAAGAATTGGAGATTTCGTGAACCCACCAACCCAACGATCTGCGAAAGAGATTCCAAGAAATGGCCAAGTATGGAAAGTGGATGCACAAACTTCAAAATGGTGTGACTATAGTTCCCCATGAGACATGAGGACCTGAAGGTCAAATTGAAGGTCTCAAAACTTTTGAGTGCAAACTTTGTATCACGGAAGAGGGTATGATATGGGAGACTGGAAGTTAATTTGTATATCACGGAAGACTGGTTATTGTTTGTAGGTCATAGAACAATGGAAGTGCAATATAGAGCCCGCCTTCCTGGGAATTCGTGATCTGAAAAGTGGCTAGGTATGGAATGGGAAGCGGTCGATTGGAGTCGTGATATAAAAGAATGAGTGAAAATGTGAACCCGTGAGTCCACCAACCCACACAGTTAGACATTTTCGGAAAAATGACTAAGTAACCAAAAACAGAAACTAGAGGGGAAAAAGAAATGGGAATTTGGTTAAGTATAGAAGAGGGAAAAGAAGGGCTAATATATTCAAATATGTAATAGATATTCCATTTCCTAGCAAGATATTTTTTGTATGTTTCTGGAGAAGTTGTATACTTATTGCATATACTTGGAAAAAAGTCTGAAGGTCGCGGGCATAGGAAACAACAACTAGGAATTGGAAATTTCCTTAAATTTCCAACTCGACGATCCACGAAAGAGATTCCAAGAAATGGACAAGTGTGGAAAGCATTCAAATGGGCTTCAAAATAGGGTGACAAGGGTTCCTGAAGAGATGTGAGGCCCCAACGGTCAAATTGTATGTATCGGAAGATTTGAGTGGAAAATATGTAACACGGAAGAGGGGATGATGTGGGAGTCCGAAGTAAATTTTCATATCGCAGAAGTTGAAGCGTAGTTTGCAGGTCATAGAACAATGGAAGTGAAATTTAGAGACTGCCTGGGCGGGAACCCACAATCGAAAAATTAGCTATGTATGGAAAGGGGAAGCGCTCGGTCGGAATCGCGATATAAAATCATGAATAAAAATGTGAAACCATGAATCTGCCAACCCATGCAGCAAGACATTTTCAGAAAAAATGACTAAGTAACCAGAAAGAGAAACTACAAGGGAAAAAGAAAGGGGAATTTGGTTAAGTATAGAAGAGGGAAAAGAAGGGGATAAAAGAGTGGGAAAATAGAAAAGTGGAGGGAAATTTTTGTAAGTGGGAATTGGTCTCAAACAAGCCCCATTGTTGCAAAACCATCATTTTCTAGTACAAAATTTTATTCACTTACTCGTTTTCTATTGTTCCTGTACCATTAAAAAGGGTGTGAAAAAATGCTTTGTTGAAGATTATTTTTTATTGCAACTTGTGGGAGTAATTGTGTTATTGATACAGTCTTCCATGACTTTGACATATTAACTGAAGTATTAAACTTCTTTCATGATGGGTTGTTATCATTAAAGCTTAATAATTGCATGTACAGAAACAAAAATGACGATCTTGAATTTCAATATTGTAGTTGATTTCATAGTCCCATTTGATTACAACAACCATAGATCAATTTTCTTTTTTTTTTATTCACGAACAAGAAATTTGGTAATTTCATTAATAAAGTAAAAAGTGCTCAAATAGAAGCCAGGGGATAGACAACTAATAAAATGTTCCCTTTTGGAGTAAAGGAATCAAGGAATCGAAAGGGAAATAATAAATCATTTTCTTAGCAATACTGAGATGAAAACAAAATTTCTAGGGTGGGGCCCTAACTGCCACATCATGATTTAGTCTTGCTATGTTCTATATGTATTACGAACATAATTGAATGTTGGTTTGAAACTGTCTAAAATTCATTTTTGTTTCCATATAAGCTTGATGGGATCGACACAATGCATTGTCATATAATTGTTAAATTCTCCATATTATATCAAATTACTTGAGCCAATACAATATTCAATAACTATGAGACTATCAAAACATGCAAATGAGAAGAGTTGTTAAATTCAGCAAAGAAGCAACAACCAAGATTCCAAGGAAATTTTTTTAATAGTAAATCCATAAAAAAATATATTGGGCAATGTATATCTATCCATAGAAATTGGATTGAGTTGTTTGCACCAAAACATTGAACATATTTGTCATAAACACAGGTACAAGATCTACTAAAAAAAAAAAAACATGCATACAATTTTGTGTTTTTCCTCTAGTGGGACAAATGGAGGAGCCATTGAGATTCTCTTAAACATGCATACAAAAATCATTACCATGCCTTTTTTTAGGAATTCCTTGCAGTATTATCCTCAGAAGTTCAATGTTCGTTGTCGCAATCTCAATATCTTGCAGATGACCCAAGGCGACAAAGAAATAGGAGAGTGGTTACGTAGTGGAATAATTCCTTGGCTTGAAGTAGGTGAACAAAACTCCTGCTCCTGACGCTAGCAACCTGGAGACATTTCAAGGCACCAATGAATTGTACAAATAATAGGGAAAAGGCCCCGACGAGAAGAGTTTCCAATCCATGGCTGCCACTGCGAAGAGCACGACATCCCGCATCATCGCTCCAATAGAGCACCCCAGCAAGAAAGAAACCCAAAAAATTTCAAATGCAGGAGGAAATAAGAACCCATCCTTCCGGTAAAATTGATAATTCTCACAATATTCTCGTGAGGAAGAAGATGAAAAACATTGCAGGGCAAGCAAAAGAGCTCGAAACTGAAATTTAGGACACACCAAGAGACCACCTCCTCACAGTTGAAGACTTCAGGGACATACGTTGCACGAGAAATTCCAGAGGCCCAAATTAGTCCATTCTGGGTGGAAGGAGATGATTAGTAGGAATATGCCTTGCATCAGTGGGAGTTCTAGTTGTCATCCCCTAAGATGTTAATTGTATATCTAGAGAATAGGAGAGTTATCCCACAATTGATTAATTATTTGTCTTTAAATATACCTCTGGGAGAATCAAGAGACCGTTTCCTTACAGTGAAAGACTTCCACCCAGAACGAACTAATTTGGACCTATGGAATTCTTACTCTCGAGCTGCAAAGTGGCTATTGCGTTCAATGTCAGTTTCTTTTTTGAAACCCCTTCTTTTGGTCTTGTTAGGGACGCCATCGTCGATCCGAGAAGTGCCCCCCGTTATGGTTGATTTAAATTTGGGCCCAGGAGTGGGAAAAACGTCTACATTGTGATCATCCATTTTCGTATCATCGTCCATTAGATCATCTTCTTCCAGCTCGAAATTGAGCACATCAAACTATGCGCCATCCATCAACGCAGGTGGGCATGCTGTCTGAGTAGGCGGGATTTCCTTGGAATTGTTTCACTTGAAATATATCTCTCATTGCACCAAGGGACTGTATCCTTTTTTGCTCCTGGGTGAAGGGAGATGAGTAGTAATAATATGCCCTGGAGTACTAGAACTTTTGGTCATCTTGCCCGAAGCTGTTTACTGTATCTGGATAGAACTATTGTGGAACTGCTACCATAAGTTAACTAGAATTTATGTTTTCTCCAGATGATGTTTGAAATTAAAATTTGGAAGGGATACTATAACCCTCTGCAAATCTTGGTTTAATGCATATCAATGGAAGATGTCCTCGAGCCTTTCATTGATCAATGACAATCTCAATGGTTCGTGCATAATGAGATGCTACCATTAAATCTTACTAATTTCATATTTAAAAAAAAGTGTGAAGGTGGCAGTGACGGAGAAGAGTGATTAAGGATTAAAGATTTCGTAAAGGCTCCAACCGGACGACGCGCAAAAGAGATTGCATGAGTAGTGAAATGTACACTTGGAAAGCATAACACAACCCTACACAAATATTGGTTTTATTCGTATTAATGACAAATCTTTTCTAGCCTTTCGAACATTAATGACAATCTTAACGGTTCCTGCATGATGAGCTATTAACATTAAAGCGTGATAATTGCATATCTAGAAAGAAGTGTGAAGGTGGCAGGGATGGTGAAGAGCAAATAAGAAGTGCATATTTTGTCGACCCACCAACCCGCGGAAGAGATTCCAAGAAATGGAGAAGTATGGAAAGCAGTAGGTCAGGCTTCAAAATAGGGTCACAAGTTATACTCAGGATATGTGAGGGGTCGATGGTCAAATTGTATGTCTTCGAACTTTTGACTGCAAAATGTGTAACATAGAACATGGCACAATGATGGATTTCGACGATCAATTTGTATATCGCGGAATTTTGGGTGTTGTTTGTAGGTAGCGGAACAATGGAAGCACAATGTTGATCAAGCCTGGCGAGGAACTGACGATGCTAATAGTGGCCAAGTATGCAATGGGTAAGGGGTTGGTCAAATTCATGATATAAAAGGATGAGAAATACTCAGAACATGGAATATTGACGGGCTTGAAAATAGGGACACAAGTTCTACTCAGAAGATGTGAGGGCCCGATGGTCAAATTGTATGTATCCCAAATTTTAATTGAAAAATGTGTAACACGGAACATGGGACAATGACAAACGTTGATAGTCAATTTGTATATTGCGGAACTTTGGGTGTTGTATATAAAAGCATGAGACATTCGTAAAAATGACACATTCGGAAAATGACTAAGTAACTAGAAAGGGAATGTAAACGAGAAAAATAAAGGGGAATTTGGTTGCCAATTTGTAGATCGGGGAAGTCCGGGTGCTGTGTGCAGGCGGCAAAACAATGGAAACACAATGTTGGGCCTGCATACCCAGGAACCCATGAACCAATTTTTTTTTTTGAATATGAAATGGGGAAGTGGTAGGTTGAACTCGTGATATAAAATTATCAGTGGAAATATGAAGACGTGAATCCGCCAACCCCTTCACCTAGACATTTTCCGAAAAATGACTAAGTAACCAAAAAGGGAAAGTAGAGGGAAAAAAGAAAGGGGATGGCAATTTTCGAAAGCGATAATTGGTGTAAGAAATCCCCATTGATGGTCTTAACAACAACTATGAAGTGCATTAAATAGGTTGATAGGATATTCAATCAAGGAATAGATCAAGCGAGTCATGCTTATAGTTTCCAGTATGTGTTTGCATAAGAGAAGCATCGAAAATCCACAAGAAAATCAATTTTGGGATGTTTAAGTAAAATTATTGTACTGTCAACTTCACCACAAGTATAACAACGACAAATTTGAATTTTAAGATGAATTTGAATTTTAATGTTCTGTGATTGATATGATAGTTCCATTGGACTTCACATAGTATATATCATTTTATTTCAAAATATTCCTCGAGATGAATTTTGCTAAGTTCATCGATCAAGGAAAAGTGATAAAACGAGCCACATACTACATTTGCGTTAGATAACTTATATTAAAAGGAAAAGAAGGTCTTGTATATTCTTTAAGATCATAGAAAAACCTACAAGATCCTGAATGTATCAGTAATTTTCCAGAACGAAGCATACAACCAATAGCCAAGTAAACACCAAATGTATTGAAAGTCGGGGAACAAGGAAATGCATGAACATAGAAGGCTCCAAGTGAGATCCCACAAGGATCCATAGAGAAGTATGCATCAACCTATGCATCAAAAATTTTGATATATATAAAAAAAAACATGTGGCATTGGTTTTCTCTTACATCTAGTAAATGATCCCATGAGAAAATAACTAGGGCAATGAGATATGAACAAAATTCTGCCAAACACAAGAGAACAAAAAACCAGCAGAGCTTCACCATTCTATCCCAGCTATAACCAAACCCCCAAATGGGGAACAAGAAACTTGTCGATTACTATTTTACCATGAAGCAAGATCAATATGGACATTTTCTTCTGATAGTGCCATGTTCTATCACTACCAGTTTTAAGAATGCCAAATTTCCAATATTATTGGAAATGCTTGATGGTTTCGCCCAGAGGAGCAAGCCATTTCGATGGTTCAAAGGATGGGCCTAAGTTATTCACAGTTGGATACTTTGTATGGAGTTTTTCCTCATGCTTCCCATTTGTGTATTGAAGAAAAATTATAGACACACATGAGATTTTTTCGTTTCCTGCCAAAGCTTGATATGAATTTTTTTATTTTTATTTTTCAACCGATATGCAGTATTGCACTATCCTCATTTAAGGTAAATTTGCTATGTATCTGAAAGTCGCGTAGCATGTAGACATTGTTTGTCTTTTTTTGTAGGTATACTTCATATGGCAATTCTGATAACCCAGGAAGCACATCTTGTAACAAAGGTTGTCTAATTGTACAATGTATGATTGTGTTGCCCACAATTCAGATGTCAACATTGAGGAAATGCCTATATATGTAAGGGAATTTTTTACTGCATCGTAGAGAATCAATTGTATCATCATTTATGAACGAAGAGGCAGAAGTAGGAGAGTTTCATTTGGAACATACAGGCTTGAAGGGGGTCGAGTACGCATTCGCTGCAACCAAAACACCCTCAACCTAGGCACGTGAGCATAGCAGTTAATATATTGAACAATATAATATACAACTGCACAAAAAAAAAGACTGCAGAAAATTTGTGAAGACAATTTGTATGAGCAAAGCGAGGATGAAATTGTAGATATATACGCACAATAGTTTTAGAGCTAGTTATTTTCTTGAGATCATGTACTATGTCTGTTCACAATTATGTTACAAATGTTGCTTGGGTTGTGCGAAATATCCTTTCTTTAACATCTCTTTTCTTTGTTATATTTTTAAAGAGCATAAGTGGAAATTTCCCTTTACGCAATTGTTTTTCCATTGAGGAAAACAAATTTGAATAGGTGTCGAACAATTGCAGCTGCAACATGGAACAATGCAATAGTTGTGTAACATAACCAAGATACATGGACATGTGAAAGTAAAGGACAAAACTAGATATGGAGAATGTTACCATTTCCTTGTCGTTGTCTGACTCTCCATCTTTTATATGGAGAATGTGTTGTGAGCCAAGTTTTCTTGCGAGTGTGACAGTTGCACCAATGGTTCCGATTGGGTAAGTGTCATTGCTCTGTGCAAGTTGGTTGATAGTTGTGTCCGGGATGAAAATATATTCTGAACAAATAGCGAGAATTTTTTCCACAATACTTGTTTCGTTGAGCGATATAATCCGATAACAATCACCAAGGTCATATACTATTTTGGGAAATATATTAAAATTTGTAATGGATATCACATTACATGAAAATATCTTTTCTGCATATTTTTGGATAAGTTAAGTGCAAATATTCATTATGACTGTCATCAGGGCTTCTTTGTCTGTCATTTCATCACACATAATGGATCTAGTTTTATTTTCCTTTTCCAAGTAGGTGCTATAGACGACCATTATGTCCCCGAAGAACACTTGTCCAGTTTGGTGGTTGTTCAATCCCTCTATTGATAGTATTCTAAGTGTTATAAATTTAGACCCGGTGACATTTTTTGAACAGGAAAAGTAATGTGAATGGTAGTCTGCATTATTTTTTTATTTTCTTTTTTCTAGGCATAAATGTACTAGTAGACGCACAACTTGGATGAAGTGTGGAGCTAGATTTTTGCAACCAAACCTCTCAGTCTACAGAACTTGCACTATGTTCGATGTCTCACTTGCACTCATTGATACTTCTTGTGAAATGTAAAGTATGTGTTTTAGATGACATCAACATATTTATCATTGCATAGATGAATAAATAGCCGAGGATATTTGTTTCTTAAACATATGAGGAACACAATGTATGAATCTTTACTTGTGGCCTTGTCGGTCTGTTGATGTTTGCGATGATTGAATGCTCATGGCCATGTCACTAGTCCAAATTTTTTTGATGCAAGCATGTGTAGATGAACATCAGAAGGACTAAATAAGAATATGCATTGTATATTGTCCATAGTTGTTCTGAATGTCACATACAAGTTTGAAGGAGAAGGAATACAAAATAGGGTGTCAAGGGATACTCAGGAAACATGAGGACCCGATGGTAAAATTGTATGCCTCGGATTTTTTAACTGCAAAAATGTGTAACAGGGAATAGGTCATGATGGGGGGGGTACAACAACCAATTTGTATATTGTTGAACCTCTGAAGCTAGAGGCGCAATCTTGAACTCTCCATCCTAGGAACTCGCGATCAAAAAAGAAGCTAAGTATGGAATGAGGAAATCGTTGGTCGGAGTCATGATATAGAATCATGAGTATAAATGTGAACCTATGAGTCTACCAACCCGCGTACTAAGACATTTTTGGAAAGACAACTAAGCAAAGAAACCAAAAATCGAAAGTAGACGAGAAAAATGAAGGGGAATTCGGTTAAGTATAGAAGAGGGAAAAAAAGGGATAATAGAAAGTGGGAAAATTAGAAATGGGGAGGGAAATGTTTGGAAGCGGGAAGTATCAACAAAGGCCATTGTTTCCAAATCATCATTTCCTAGTCCAATATTATATGCACAAACCCATTTTGTGTGTTTTATTTACTAGCACAGTTGGTATACCTTTTTGAAGATTGTACTTCATCCCCCTCTACTGTGGCATATAAGAATTCATCTCCCTGTCGAACCAATCTATTTCTTTCAATGTAGAAATGTCGAACATACAGTGGACATGAAGGTAAGTTAGTATGCAGAAAGACATGTAAAATAAATAAATACAGTTCTATTTATTTCAATGTAGTAGCAAAGAGAATAAAATTCACATCGGGATAAGTTACTATGTAGAAAGATACGTAGTATCTACATATAGTAAATTGGGTGCAAAGCAGTAGAAAACGTAGAACAAATATATAGACAATAAATGAAATACTAAACATTGGAATATGAAATAAGAGTAGAAGCATGCACCTTTGTAACTCCTCCTCTACATTTGTGGAAAAGAGTCCATCGTCTTCTCCAAATATTTTGTTTGTTTAAATGTAGCAATGCATAAAAATATAATGGACATGAAGGAAGTTGGTATGCAGGAAGACATGTAAAAAAAAAATAGAGTTTGATTTATTTCAATGTAGTGGCACAGAAAATACAAAGGACATGAAGATAAGTTATTATGTAGGAAGATATGCAATATCGACATACAATAAATTATGTGAACCCATATACAGACAATAAATGAAATACAAAACAATGGAATATGAAATAATAGTACAAGCATGTACCTTTGTATCTCCTCTTCTACACATGTGGTAAAGACTCCTTTGTTTTCTCCAGCTATTATATTTGTTTCAATGTGGGAACACACAAAATAAAATGAATGTGAATGAACGCTGGTATGCAGGGGAGAACAAGTAATATGTACATACAGTAAATGAGACTCAAGGAATAGAATAAAAGATAATTAGAAACATGAACCTTTTTTTTTCTTCATCCATGGTTGTAATTATATAATTTTTTTCCTGCCCAAAATATATTACAAGCCATAAAATATTAAGAAATTGCATGGCAATAGCTGAATGATTTTGGTTTTCTGCAGCAAAGTATCCATATATGCTTTGAGACATGGAAATATAATTTTGCAGTATCTTTGATGTACATCTCATATTTCAAGTACAAGACAAATTGTATCTTGGTCACACCAGTTTGTGTACAAGATAAAGAGGTTGTATTTTGATATGGGCACATTTCACCATATATGGTTAATAAGTGTGTTTTGCACATGTTTTATCTTAACAAAAAGACATCGAACATTGTAATTGCACATGCAGTTGTCCAATTATTTGTTATGCCACTATTTTGTATCATGTCAACACTGAAGTATCCTAGAATGATAATGTTTTCGTCCAAATGTAAATGGTGTCATGCATTTGAGAACACATTCATTATGCTAGCAATGTTGCATGCCAAGTAGCATAGAAACTGAATATTGCAATTTGAAATACACGAAACACCACTCTTGCTAGCACCATCTCAGTATCCTTTTCCTCTATAAGAACATTTTGCAAAGGCATGTAGGTATGGTCCAGAGCCAGGAAAGAAAATTGGAGAAACATTTAGGAGCAAGATAGGCAAGTATTGGATAGGCATCAGATCTCGACTTCGCCAGACACAGTAAATGACAGAACCACAGGTCCACTTGCGAGTTCAAGACATGAACACCACAAAGTGATAAAAAAAGAGCTCCAAATACCGGCGTAGGACCCCAACCCTGCAAAGCCGAAGTAACCAAAAGAAAACAACAAGAAACAAACCAACAAGGAAGCACAAATAAG
The DNA here is from genome assembly GCA_010110895.2 of Picea sitchensis. Taxonomy (NCBI): domain Eukaryota; kingdom Viridiplantae; phylum Streptophyta; class Pinopsida; order Pinales; family Pinaceae; genus Picea; species Picea sitchensis. Next base: position 35,306 of record SNQJ01S0068176.1, on the reverse strand, counting down.
CCCAACTGCAACCCCAGGACCTCAAACTTGCAAACTTGATCCAAACAACAACAAGAAGCAACCAATGAACCAATGAACCAACAAACAAGCAAAAACCATTGAACCGGTAGACAACATATGTATCTCCAATGATTACCAAATTGCAGCCCAAGCATAGAAGGAACCTGAAACATATGACGAGCATGACAGTAGAAATAATCAAACATTCTTACTTGCAAACTGCAAACAATTAACAACAAAGAATGAATAGAAATGAAATTATGGCATCAAAACTTACTCTGAAACGATGAATGACAAAAGCACAGGTCGAATTGTGGGTGCAACACCTGGACCCCGCAAAGTACAAAAAAATAACTCCAACTGCGTATGCATGACCCCAACCTTGCAAAGTTGAAGTAAACAAAAGCAAGAAATAAGCACCAACAAGTCCAACCATAGGTGGAGCTCCTCAACCTTGCAAAGTTGAACCAAACAACAACAAGCAGTAGCCGACAAACCAACAAATAGGAAGCACCCACCGAACCAGTAGACAATGTATGTATCTTCAATGATGACCAAATTTCATTCCAAGAATAGAAGAAGTATGAAACATACAATGTCGGAGGTGGACAACAATATTGTCCAAATTCACTGCAACATTGTATGGAAAAATTCGAGGAAAAATGTACTCTTAGAAGCCTATTTAGGTAAACATTTAAGGCTTTTAGATTGCTTAAGGGCCTCGCGGTATGCAAACATTTAAGTTGTCAGGCCTGTTTAAGGACCTCGTGCTATGTAAACATTTAAGCTATCAGACCTATTCAAGAACCTCAAAAAAAGTGTCAATGCTCTAAACCTTCGGTATGTAAACATTTCAATAAAAATAGAAATAATAATAAAAACATTAAAAAACAACGTCAATGCTCAAAACTTTCAGTATGTAAACATTTTAGTAAAAATGTAATAAAAATTAAAAAAGAGCTTCCAAGCTCAAAAATTTGGATATCTAAACATTTACAACATTGGGAACAACGAAGTTGGCAATAAGACCTCCAATATATTCTCCAAGGAGACAATGACATATAAGGTTTTTTTTATTATATAAAAAATAATGTTTTTACTTCTATAGTTCGAACAATACATATGATGCGAAAATTTATAGTCAAAGGACATATTAATATAAATTCAACGAATTATCGATCGCTATAGTCCCTCTATGCCTTCAGAAGGGACTAAAACGAGTGGATTTCCTAAATAACATCAACTAACATATTTAAAACTAAAACCTTATGGTTAATGTATTCCAAAACAACCTTTTCATACAGTCTTCATCACAATTATACAAACAAAAGAAGAAAAGTTCATATTCCTAAGTAATACACACTAGCATATGAGCCATCCAAATGCAACAGGAGGTTGGCCATGGCTATACAAGGCTTTAGCCTCATTCATTTGTTGGAGGAGAAACAATGATGAGAACCAGAGTGTCCCACCCATTGGTGTGTGGGGCTAGGGGCTTGGGGCCCTTTGAGATAAATAATGCTAGAATATGGAAATGGTTGTCCATTGATGTGGGTAAGGTGTGGAATTTTGTGCACATTCCCACCACTTGAAAACTTATCTCCTAGACCTAAGTTGTGGTCTTTTATGGTTCAACCTACAAAATTTGGGTAAAAAAGGAATCACTTACAATCCTAATAAGACTAATGGGATATGATCTAATATAGGAAGCACTTTTCTCATAGTGTATGGGGGAAATATCGAAGGAACTACTAGTGTTACATCTTGAGTTGTACCTTATGTATTTGAAAAATGATCTACAATAACAGGTTCACACAAATCAAGGTTGAATAATACCAAGATAATTTATGAGATAAGAAAACATCATTTTAAACTTTTGTAAATCCAAAAGAGAGCTCCAATTTTGATAAGTGTCCATGCTACTAGAATGTTTGTGGACAAATGGATGTGCCTAGAAAGGTGGATTTCTAAGAGAAGGAGGTAGTATATGATGTTGGCATAGAAACTTTACTAAAGCACAAACATCACTATCAAGTTGAAATATCCAAAAAAAGGTTCTTCGTGGTTTTGGTTCGCCCACTTGTACCATGGATGACTTGTACTTTAAGGTGGTGGAATTACACCATTTACGGTCTCAACACCAAGCATGCGTCATTGGAAGGTCAATATATAACACTAAGAACACATGAATGAGCCCTTAGATGTGTTCTGCATCCACTTTCAACATTATCCATAATGCATCTCCACTTAGGATTGGCCCAAGGAATCAAATGTTTAGATAGTTTGTCAAAAACATCATTGGTGGAGTGGATGCCTCATCAAAACATATTTAAGTTCGATAATTGGGAAGATTCATTCATTGAATTTCCTTATAAAGAATCAATGGGAATTAATGGATGTAGTTCCCATTAAAATATAGGGAAGTCTAGACAAATTATGCTTTGTAGGCAAGGAAGGGTTCTAGAGTTTAACGAGCCTTCCAAACACTCTACATAGTAAAGGTTCCTGGAAAGTTGATTCTTGATGGGGTTAAAACTTCAGAAGAGTATTATGAATAAAAATCCCTTGCCAAACATGTTTTTATAATTGTAATCCTTATCGAATCCAATGCTTGAGAATTTTTTTCCACGATTCCTTTCCTTGCACAGATATAATCATCCAATCAGTGCACATGGGCTTGGATTTCACCCAAGTTTTGATGATACCATAGCCTCCAAATTCTCAATGGGTACAAAAACACTCCCAATTTTGATAGAAAAAGTGTGGCTACTTATTATATGTTACCCACTAAAATTTATGGAGTGATTTATCAAGGTGTCCATAGGCTTCCTTTGATGAGACCCAATAATAAGATTAATATACATGAATATGGTTCATCAATTCGGTGCAAATATAGAATTTGACAACCAATTATAAGGGTTTGGTATCACATTGTTCTATTTTCTTCTCAACTCTCTACACTACCACCTCATGTAGCTCCCATGGAGAACCCTCTAAATAAAAGAGGATGCCATGAAACTTAAATATCTAATTGAGTTGGATCTAGGTCGAATTATGGAAGGAAAACCACTCTAGAATCATATGTTGGATATGTTTTTCGTTTTTAGTATTAAGCCATTGATTACTCTACCATGAACTAGTATAAAAAAATGTCCATGCATTCCATGGTATGGCTCAAAGATTGTTGGAATTTTAAGGTAGTCTAGAAAGAATCATTCACAAAGTACGCATTGACTAGTCACCCTACCTCAAACTTGGGAAGAGGAATCCCTTTAGTGGGACCCACATTAACTCTATGATTGAGTAAATAGACAAGTGCCTTAGCTGCTAAGACATATAGTGTTGGGAGAAAAGGGAAACCTTTTATACAGGAATGAAACATGTCAATTCTCATGATTTATGTGAGGGGTAGATTTCTCAATTCCATAGTTCCTTCCAAATGAATGATAGATTTATGAATTTCATGGATCCTTCCAATTGAGTAATACACTACTACATTTAGGGTCAAAAAACAATGTCTATATGATGTTTCAAGGTTAGATATTGGAATTAGGCATTTCAATAAAATTGTCTTATTTTAATTTAAACAAAATTTGTTGGCATTTTTTACATCACCATGTTGAGATCCTCAATATTTAGAATGCCAGTATATCTACATGTCGATATGTTGATAGTTGTGAGGTATTAATATCTCCCCGAAATTCTAATTTAATTATGAATATAGGGTCATTAAATTGATGATTTCAAGCTACTATTTCTCAAGATGAATGTTGGTTTATCGACACTAGTAAGCTTCAATGTTTTGACACTAAATAAATTGAAATGACACTTGTACATCACTATATCGAAGTTAAGTAAATGCAAATGACGTTTAATGTTTATTAATCAATGTTAAAGGGGACATTTTTCTATGTGATCCCCACCCCACGGTTCCTTGTTTTTTCTCTCTAAAAAAATGTATGGAAAACATTGTTAATGAGTGTTTTCTATAGTCTTAACATCAACCCCAATAATGATGATGATTCATGACCATATTAGCCTGACAATCATGTCAATTCATTATTTTTGTTGGGATACTACTACCATAAATCATCATTATCAAGGTCAACGTCGAGACTACGAGAAACATTTTCCATATTATTGGTATGGGTCTTTTTCATAGGGAAAAATGCAAAATTGTGAGACATGAAATTGAAATCTACATAGTGAAAGAAACATAATTACAATGGTTACTTGTGGAAACTCTTTATCATATTTATCCTCTATTTTTATTTCCCAAAAAAAAACAAAAGTCAAGAGAATTTCAATAAATTATATGTTAGCTTTAGTCAATTTACCATGTCCATCGATGAATATATATTATTTAAGATAACAAATATTAGTATAAGCATTGGTTCATTCATTCTATATGAGTAAATCTTAATAAAATCACAAAGACAATAGTATATTAGATGATGATCCATTAATGTGTAAATCATTCTCACCTACTTGGAAGACCAAAATTCATCATATTTTTTGGCATGTGAGTGTATAATATATTTGTAGGTAAAAAACTCAAGGAGTATAGTAATATTAACTCACCATCATGCACATAATAATTATTACCACTTTTTAATTTGTGGTTACTTCCTTATAATTTGTGGTTACTTTTTCATTTTTGGAGGCTTATTATGGACCCTTTGGCATATTTCACAAACATGTCTTCACTCACATAGAGGGGTTCCTTCCTTTAAAAAAAAGTTATGATGCACCATGTTTCTTTAAATTAACTTTCATAAGGTCAAAACACATACTTTACAGGAGTGCTTAACATTGGATTTGGACTATGGACCCAAATGTGCTCTTTTTATTCAAAGATATTTAACCCATTTTGGGGGTTGTTTGACTAGAAGAGGAGGCATGGTTGTAATTTATCAATCCTATCATGTATTAATATATGTAATTGTGTCACATGGTCCTATTTATTTAGTTCACACCCATGTTAAGGTGTTTTTAACCTGGGATTGATATGCCTCTGGGGAATAGGTACACTTGGCATGATTTCATTGGTTCATGTGGAAAGTTACTAATGTTTGTATTGTTAGAACTTAATTGTATAGGTATTAGGGTATCGGCGAATGAATATTTCATATTTTAAATGTGGTATAGCAATAGTTGACCAAATTCATTAACTTGATAATTAGTCTAAAAGAAGAAAATTTCATGAGAATGCTCAATTAACATATCATAAAAATTCATGTATTTGGTAAATATAATATTTTCATAAGCACTTTGTTATAACCCAATGCTTTATATCTTAAAGTGGTACCCATAAATGGGGTAACAAATGGATCCAACATAGAGGGATACCCAAAAATGGGGTAACAAATAAATCCAATTTTAATACCAAATACTCATTATGGCATCAATAGTATCTTATATTGGCCTATCCTACAACATGAAGTTATAATTTATCAATTGAGATATCTATCTTAAAGATCTTGCTAAATTACAATGTTACAACAATCTTGAAATCTTGCTTCATCGAGAGAAATCAAAGGCATGACCATTATTTATGCCTATAGATGAAACAAAATAAAAATTAATATTAGGAAAGAAAAAACAATCATACAATGAGATAAAGAAGAGAGACATGGAAAATAGATTATAGAACAAAGCTTACATGTTTTTGAAGGGTATATGGTTCAAGTGGAACTTTATCCTAGAGTTCAAGACTACTAGATGATGTCTTGAATAAGTCATCCTAATATTTACAAACAATGTCAATATTAAAACAACATAGCATATGATATCAACAAAATGAAAATTACAAGGACAATTTCAACATTGGCCAACAATTAAAAGTATACAAAAAAAATCAATGTATGAAATTGAAGTTCCAAAAGAGTTGGTTTATTGTGAAAGAACCTCACTTATAAGTATAATTATAATTACAAGTTAAATGTATTTGACTACTGTCATTCAACCCTAATCCATTTGTCATGAATAACTTTTATACAACTCAATTATTGTTTTTAAATTTAACTTCACAATGTTAATTATCTGTTTGTTCCAATCAATGTAAATGAGTGGAAAATCCATGCAACAAGATATTTCTCCATCCAAACAAATACATACATGGATATAAAATTATTCTCAGATAAAATCAAAACTTAATTAAATACATGCAATGAAATAATCATAATTTAAATAATCCAATACATTCATTAGAAGCCATCGTGTCTCATCATTAACTCTTAAATGATAATTAAACACCTAAAAACTAACTCTTAAAACACTACATAAATTAATATATAATAAAAGAATGAAACAACAATGACATACACATTAATAGTAAAGTATCTCACATGGAGCAATACAATAATGATAAAAATACGATAATAATATATAAACCAAACTATAATAATAATCACATAAAAACAAATATGTACAATAATAATCACATAAAAACAAATATGTACAATGGTAAATCTCAATAATAATAATACATAAACCAAACTATAATAATCACATAAAGACAAATATGTACAATGGTGAATCTCAATATTATAGTGTAATAATTTAAACAAGTTCAAAGTGTACTCTATTATAAATATTGTCTATAAATAATTCTATGCTTGAAATTATTGTTCTATTCTAAATATAGTTTATCAATAATTTTGTGTTCAAAATTATTGTTGTGTGCATGAACTATAATCCAATTTTATTTGTGATCTTCAAACACAATTAATAGAGATAGATACTCCCCGGATGGGGTGCCACGCGGAGAGGGAAAGACACATGGATTAGAGTTGGGTGGTGCCATAAATGTTGGTCACCGACTCTCATCTCCTTGCCATAAATGAATGGGAGTGAACCCAGGCAGCAGATATCAAATGATGAGGCCTCTTATGTGAGCGAGCAGGATAGTCAATTAGCGCATTAAGACCACAACCTTAATGGCCAAAGATATTACCTTCATCGTTTTCAACCGCCTTGGAGGATTTGTGATGCATTTGAAGTTTGCAGAGTCGAAGGCGGAACCTTCAAAGTGCAAGGACAGAGACACCCCTTCAGCCGGTATCCCAACAATAGATTTGCTTCTAAGCATGCCAAGAGCAAGGGGGTGGCCTCGCAGAGGCGTGGCATGGTACGCAGTCGATTCATGCCAGAAGCGGCAGAAGAATTTTGAAAAATCATTGGCTCTAGCTAGCAGGAGGAAAACTAGGAAGTCCGGGAGAACGGGAACGCCTCCCATGGCATATGTCGAGGAGATTGCGTCGGCTGAATCCATCCAGAACTACACAAAAAATCTCCTCTTCACGGTCCCGGACAATTGGAATCCCCCCGCCTATTTTGAGAAGGATGCAATAACCCCTGCTCCAAGATCAACGCATAGTCCCAGGGATGCTCCAGCTGAGGAATTCACAGCTTGCCTCATGGAGGAAGAATTCCATAAAGGCATGGAAGGAAACATGGAAGAATTCACAACGAGCGACCCTCCTGAGTTAGTCGTGCAGCAGAATAGGCAGCAAGAGAACCAGGATGGCAATTTCAAAGAATGAAAGTATGAGGCCGACTTGCAGGACCAGCCACCACTCCTTCAACCGGAGCACCTCGAATTATTTTTTGACATACGCAGCATGGTGGACGACCAGATTTTCAGGGCCATCCACATAAACCAATGCCTTGATATGATCTACACTGCCTACTTTAGTCATCCCCAAGACGCCAATGCCCTACATGCGCATAGGTCTACACAATTCTAGTCAAGCGAGGAAAGAACAGAGACGAGGACAAGAACACCGACTAAAAGGTTTTTTACATGCTCACAGTTAGAAACTTTTTTCTTTTGTTGCAAACCAGAGATATAGCTCAGTTAGCTTATAGTAATGCTATCGGTAACATAATAAAGACAAGACTCGGTGTAAGGGTGTCCATGCATCCTGGATTCCTTTGGGTAGGATGACAGCTTGAAATTTTGAGTTTGAAAAGTGGCATGGAACGACCAACTGTCTCGGTTTCCTCTACAGGCGGGACAGTTGGCAGTTCAATAGAACTCTATAATTTTGCAACTTTAATATAATAGGACCTACCTTTTTTACTTAAAAATAAATAAATATAGATAGATACTCCTTTTTTTATTTGATTTTCGTTTCTACCATTATAATTTTATGGCATTCCATATATCTACATGATTTTCATATATATGGTTAAAATAATCTAATATTTATATTTGTATAAGAGGATAATTATACTTTATTGGATTAGCTTGACATATGTGTGGAACTTTTACACTTTCCATGAAACATAGTCTCAGTCCGTGTATTGAGGATGGAGAAATATGATAGTCATAGAGAGTTACCAAGTCCCTACAGATAATGATTTAAAATTTTAGAGATCCAACTAAGAGATAAACTAGAGTGTCAAGGTAGGGAAAACAAAGAAAATGACATTGAAACTAGAAGAAGAAGACAATGACGTTGAAGAATATGTGTTCCAACAAAACCGATGAGATTTATAAAGAAAAAAAGAGGATCAAAGGTCAAGGTTTCATATTATGATGGAATTATTAATTCAAATAAATTATTATGTTGTCTAAGCAATATGGAGTGTCACCTCAAATTTGATCTACAAAAGAAAAAACTTACCAATACAAAATTGATGTTTCATGCTATAATATGGTATCATTTTTTGAAGAATGAGAAAATTAGAAAATTTAAAGAGAAGACTCAAATGTTGGATTTAGACATTCATAAATATTTTATCAAACATCCTTCTTGTAGATTACAAAATAAACTATGTTCAACTCATTGTAGAATTTTGAGATGGAATGATCGAAGTGTACATGAGTATAAAAAAATAATTTTACAAAATTTATGTATGTGTTAGATTAATATTGATGAGCTTCAAGGTATTGAAATGGGTTGAAGTTTGTTATTTAATACAAAATAAGTTTGTATATGATGCACTATATTTAATAAATATAAGAGTTAACACTAAAGGTGGAAGAAAATTTATAAGCATGTTTCATTAACAATGCTTTCTATATGTGTGTTTCAATAAATTACAAACGTGTAAAGCATTTATGTTAAAGTTCCTACCTTGTGGTTTTGAGAAAATCAAAACTCTAAGTTCTAAGACTCTAGCAACTTTCCTATGGAATCATGTATAGTAATTATATCTTCTAATCACTCTCAATGAATGGCGATGAAGTCCACTAAAGGCACAAGTGAATATATGATAGATATATTTATAGTGAGGGAATCTAGGGGAAACTTCCAGAGGATGTCAACTATCTATCTCATGTTCCTCCTCAATCCCACGAAATCCATATGATAGGTATCTATGACAAGCCACTATGAAACCTCTTCACATATGTGTATGAAAGTTTACTATCTTTCAATACCAAGGAGAAACAATGTATCTGGGTGACTCCATCAAACTCGATCCCAACCTAAGCATTAACACTCAAAAGAGATCATGTACCCACTAAGTGATTTTTTACCACATCCATTAAGAAGGGTTTTAAATTTCCTTAAAGTACAACAACTATGTATCAATGTACATGATTGTGGTGAATTATCTGGATGACTATCCCTAAATCCTAACATGACTAAAAGATTCTTTTGGTCCTCAAGTGAGGAATTTAGTTGGCTAAGATTAACTTTAATTAGATTGTTATAATCAAATACTTAAACACAAGGCATGCCTAGAAGGGAAAATCATAAGTGTTTTTTGTGTTGGAACATTGATCATTGCAAAATCTTCAATATGAGGAAAACCCATCACAAATTTTCAAACATGGAACACCATTATTATGTTGTTTTTATCTATTGAATAAAAACAAACACACAAAAATATTTGTTCCCTCAATTACCCTCATGTTCTCCAAAATCACATACATGTAATCTCGACATGCCTACCAAACACTTTATGTATTCACATCTTCATTCCAATCCTCCACTACGAATTTCTAAGTGTTGCCAAAACTCAAACTAGTTCTTGTTGTGAGTAAATTCACATGTAATTTCAAATTTTAGAATGCAAAAATTCAAATCTCAATAAATAAATAATATGTGAAGCTCCTATTCCGACTCAACAATACATAATACATGGTAAAAATGCATTCATTTTCTTTTTAAATAAAACTTTAATCCAACTATTTAGAGCTTTCTAACTAGGAATTCCTTACTAAGACTTCCTAACTCCTATTTACCTTGTAACTCATAACCCACACAATGAAATAATATAATAATAAAAAATAATAATAATAGTAATATCACTTCCATCAATCGCATATTTAATTTATTTAAGATAAAATAGGTCATCAATGCACAAACCATGATAAATAAATTCTTTTATTCATCTTTTCTATCGCAACAAATACATTCTTTCACAGTTCCATTAATTACATGTGACTTCATTTAAGATAAAATAAATCCCAAATCGAAAATCATTAAAAATAAACATGTTTATCGTTGCTAAAACACACATACATTATTTCATACAAAAAAATAAGTATTTACTTCAATTATGTAATACATTATCATGTGTCAATCCATACTAAAAGTTTTCATTTTGCATGCAATCAATTAGGATAACTTAAAAAACATATATCGAAGAATTTGCCATTTTTTTTTAAAATTTTTTTTATATTTAGATAGAAGGGAAAAAGGAATAAAGTGGGAGGGTATGTATAATGGTATTTACATCTTCTTATTTAAAGAGACTAAAACAACAATAAACTATGAGTAGGTCGTTATATCTAAATCCTTGTCATCATTGATCAACAAAAATCTTTTAGCTAACAACTACATATATATATCTTTTTTTTCCATAATTGATAAAATGTAGATAAGGAACTAACCTTAATCTGAAAAACATATTTGCACTGAAGTTTTTAAAGAACAAACAAGACTAAAATCCTCAAGTAGTTCCATACACAGCCACTTAGAGAGGAGAATACCAAAGATATAGAATCACTAATAACACCACTCTGTATTGTAACCTCCCCTCTAAAATGGCTACATGATTAGATTGAACAAACTCCCAGAAGTATTTGGTAAATGAACAATCCCAAAGGAGGTGTTTCACTATTCCTAGCTTGAGGTAGGAAGGGAAAATCCCATCTAAGTGATTTCTTTGAACAATTTTTCCTTGGTAGGAAGTCCCTAGTAAGCATTATCCATGAAAAGACTTGGATTTTGTACTTTACTTGAACCGACCATGCACTATCAAGTATCTAGATCCACCATCTTTCCTTGTTAGTAGACACCCATCATGCATTAATAATGGGGTTGAGTTGATGCCACTAATGAAGAAGAGAGTACAACATTTATGAATCATACTAGACCAAGGGGTGCTGAAAGATTCACTCCCAATCATGTTGAAAGGGATGAGGCATCTTTATATTCATTTTAAGAAAGTCCTCCTATAGAATAAGATATACCAACTCTATAATAGTATGCTAGTCTACAAAAGACAAGGAAAACTCAAGAGCAATGTATTGTCGATATTTTTTCTCCGTATCCCTTGACAAAGACAGTTATTTCTACTACGAATGCTTGTTACAAGGAAATCTTGCACATTGTCTCTATTGCAGACATTGACAAATGGGATAGGGATTTCATGAAGGATGAAATTTTTATAGCCTTTGGATCTATATAGGATGGTAAATGTCCAGGGATTGATGGATTTCCTTGTGCATTCTACAAGTATATGTGGGATACTAATGGAGATGACTTTATTCACCTATCATTGGAGGCCTTTGCCTCAGGATGTTTGACAAAGTATATTGATCAAGTTTTTATCAAACGCATATACCAAAGAATGTTTCCAGAGACATGATTGGGTGATGGTGACCAATAAATTTATTTAGTAATGCTTACAAAATCATGACTAAGGTGGTGGAATTGTGGGTGAGGGATTCCATAGAGAAGATTGTGCATAAGGAGAAGACATGGTTTGTTCAGAGGAGGTTTATTCTAGACACTATGATTTCTACTTGGGAGGCCATGGAGTGGACCAAGGAGTCTTGGAAACAAATTGTTTTTCTCAATATTGATTTTGATTAATTCTATGATAAGATTGATTGGACCTTCATTTTTTACATGTTTTTCTACTTGGATTTTGGTTCAAAGTGTGTGGGGATTGTGAACACCTTGTTTTATAGTGCATAGAATTTTGTTGTGGTGAATAATACCCTCTCTCCATGTATTATTCTCCACCAGTCAATTAGGAAGGGATGCCCCTTGGAGCCCTATCTCTATGTTCTCAATACTTGTTCCCTTAGGGGATGATTAAGAGTATTACTCTTCTAAATCTCTCTAAGATGGTGAATAATCAATTTTCATATGATTCTCTAATATTTTTGTGAGCTTGCCAGGAGTTGATGGTTAGTGCTAGAGATTGATTTTTTGTGTTTTGCTAGGTCTTTTGAAGTTAATTATTTTGGATTTGTGCTATTATTCATGGGGGTTTTTACTCAGTGAACCTATGACATAACACTTGTACTCATGGGATATTAAAGAGTACCCCTAATTTCACTAGATATTGATAAATATCTCCAAAAATCCTTTTGTTGAACTCCCCTCCCAATACATATCTCCAATAAAAGGAATCCATATTTTTACTAGATACCCCTTTTTATACCCCCCAATAAATATAAACCCCTCGATACCCAGATCCCCCCAATACCTACAATATATTGACTCTATTTTCACAATTTAAAAAACCCCTTTATGAATGAACGTGATAAGATATTGGACGACAAGGTGAAGACCCAATGCTATTATTGCATGGAATAATGGATTTTAGCAAGTCTTGTATTGTTGGTGAACACGAGAATATGTCTTCCACTTTGTATTGATAATAGGTTATGAAGATTTTAAAATTTACTATTTTGAAAATCTAAGACATTAAAAAATCATATCTAGCTTGAGAATTTCATTATATGTTATAAAAGACACTTTCAATAGAAACTTGTGAACCTTCTTCCACTTTGTTTTGATAATTGAAAATGAATATTTTGAAAATCTAAGACATTAAAAAATCATATCTAGCTTGATAATTTTATTATGTTATAAAAGTCACTTTCAACATAATCGTGTGAACCTTTTACTTAATTGTTTTAGATTCTATTTGTTTTTAATAAAATATTCTTGTAAAAACTATTAAATGGAAATATGTACATGATTTAATACACAAAAGAGTGGTTTAAGTACAAAACATCCACCAACACATCCAAAACTCAAAAATTGTAGTTGATGTATTCCAAAACACCCCTATCATACATTCTTAGTGACAATCATAGAAAAAAGAAGCAAAAGGGAATATTCATCAGCAATACACACTATCATATGACCTATCCAACCACATGAGGAGGTCGGTCATGGTTTTCCAAGGCCTAGCCCATTTTATCCATTGTAGGATCAATATTGATGAGAATTAAAGCATCCCACCCACAAATGTTTGGATCTAGTGGCTTGGTCCCCTCTAAGATATCTAGTGTTAGAGTAGGAAATTGTTTATCTATGAGTGAAATTTCATGCACATTACAACACTTATGAACCTATCCTCTATCCCTATG
>SNQJ01S0068176.1:0-21726 GCA_010110895.2 Picea sitchensis | reverse complement strand
ATTCATATTCCTATTTTATGATAATAGAATTCATATTCCAATATAATAGAAGGTGTTCTGGAATAACCCAGAAATTTGCAACTTGTGTGTAAAGATCCATGGGATCCACTTTTGCATCTGCTTCGGTTGGTATGAGAGTCTAGGGATATTCCAAAGTGTAATATGTTTTAGGTATTTTCCATTTTAACTGAATAATATGTTGTTTCCTGTAAATCAACTCACAGGTTTCTTCCCTTGGCAAATGCGCACCAATGATTCATTAGGGTTGTGCAACAAAAAAATACAGGTGGATGATTTTGGATAGGAGTTAATGGTCCGTTCCATCCCAACAATTTAAGGACAGGAAATTGAACCAATGGGACAATTGATGGAGACATCTTATGTGGGGAGATTAGGTACTGAATATTTATACATTGTTGTAAGGCAGTGAACAATTCATCTAGTTCCATTATATTGACAAGAAATGTTCTAATTCTGAATTTTGGTTATAAAGTTTCAATTTTTATGAGCAATGCATTCAAACATTTGTGCTAAGTTTGGAGATTGAGATGTTTTAGTAGCCAAAATTATAGTCATGTGGCAGATCCAGTTTTGCCTTTTCCAGATGTTGCTTTCTCCTAGCATATAAGAATGCACTGAAGATTCACCTTTGTACTATACTTTTGAAAAAACATGGTGGATGTGATGGTGATTTTCACTTATGGAAAAGGGTTGTCAGATTCATAGAATCATAGAAGTTAACTATAGTTTAGAACTGCCATCTGTTTGAGCCCTGAGACTCATGCAATTTCTAATTCTTACATATTATTCATCCACTCTTATAGGCTTTCTTATGGGAATATGAAGGGACATAACTCATATAATGTGACAAAAATCCCATTTTGTGGCCAAAGAAGGAAGATTTATGGCAAATGAATTTATTTTTTTGATAAATGATTCAAGATTTTAACGTCTTTTGTATTTTCATAATCTTATGAAATGGAAAATGTAGTTTCATTCTAGATTTGATTATTGTTAAACCCTTGTGATTTTGTTTATTTGTCAGATATAAGTTCATTTTCAAATGCAATTATACCTTATAGCTACAGGGAAAATGTGGACAATAGTGTGACTCTGTGGTTATCTATATGATGTTTTCTTGTGGTTGAGTCTTTAAGCATTTTCCCATAAAGAAATGTCGATTTCTAGTTGGTCATTCTACTGAAGATGCATCTTGTTTGATGAGTTCTATCTCAAAGGTCCGGTGGAGTTAGCTATTGTTGGAGTTTCTATTTCAATTTTCAATCTAATCTCAAAATTATTCAGCATCCCTCTCCTCAATTTGACAACATCATTTGTGGCTGAATATGACTCAAAAACTGTCTGAAGTGAGGATTATATTGATATAAAAAGTTCCATTCATGGTAAGGGTAGATGCAAAGTTGAAAATGTTGTCTGAAGTGATTTATTCTCAAAAACCATTCTGGATTAAGTTCATATGATATGGAATCTTAATCTGCGGCCTGTGATGTCTTGTAGGTGACCATATTCATGTAGATAAAGAGGATTTCCAAAAGCATTTAAGTGATGGGTTAGAAAGGAAGAAGTTACCTGCCGTTTCTACTACATTAGTTTTGGCGGCTAGTCTCGGTTTCGTTGAAGCTTCCACCTTAGCTTTTGGAGTAGGGCCTCTTTTGTATTTCATGGGTATACCTACTGTAAGTTTAAGCATTTATTTGTTGGCAATTATTCATTCCTTCTGCATAAAGATTAAAGTTCAGAAATTTGATGATTATGTTGTTGTTCCTAACCAACACCTAGAAGGAATATCTTGTAGTTATATGTCTAGCGATATTGCTTTCCGTCAAGCACTTTTCATATACATGGTGTTTCTTGAGTGTTCGAGGTTTTTGAATAGTTCTTGTCAGATTGAATGTTATTCTCCTTCTTATTTGGTTGTAGGACTTGTTCATGAATTTTACTAGACGTGAGGCTCTGAATTTGTTAAAAATTGCTCTGTTCATCCTAATCTTATGATATTTGTTACAAAATTATTTTGTTGGATAATAAACTTTTTTACATTTTTAATAACATTGCAATGTTGTTCTGTATTTTTAAAGGCTTCACCAATGCGCCTTCCGTTAGAGCGGTACCTTGCTTAAAGAGCTCTTGGTGCTACAACATTAGTGGTTTCACTTGCAGTGCAAGGAGCATTATGCGGTTTGAAAGACATAAAGAATCCTTTATATGCCTCAGGCAAGTGACATGATATTTTTTTGGTCTTAATGGTGTCTGATGAAATGTATGAGGTATTTGATGGTCTTAGGAAAGTGTGAAGTCTTGAGTAGAGTGATATGGAAAATAACTTGTAGACTTTTCTAGAAAATATGTTGTCTTGTCAAATATGAGTAGGATTCTAAAAATCTACTATGTTATTGATATAGGGCCAGTAAAGAGAAATATGGATGCTCATTTTAGGAAAAAAAATATTGTTTTTCTTGGTTGCTAATTTTTTCTCTTCAATTGTTAACAAGACAACATTATTTCTTATAGGAACCAATTTTGTCAATCACGTTGTAAGATGGAATTAATGCATTTTTGACTAGTTAAATTGAGTGTAATGCAAGATGGACTTAGCATTTTGGTAGTGTCCATGCTTTCCAAACAAGGTTGTCTATTGATACTTGTCAGGACTATAATATCTCTCCCTCTCCACCACATGTTGACTATTGAGGATTTATTGTTTGTAGAAGGAACATGGTAACTTCATAGAAAAATTGTGTTGCTTTTATTGAACTCTTTTCAAAATAATTCTTGAAGGAGTTGTCAGTATACAATTTGAAGAAGAACTAAACTCTTTAGAGATTATGGCCCTTTTTGAGTCGCATTTATGTACCAAATACATCAATGAGGCCAATGAACAGTGATGGAGGTCAAAAGGTATTGAATGGTAACAAATATACATGGTTGTTAACAACTTGCACATGTGCAGTGAACATTCCTAAAATAAAACACATACATATACACAAATGGTCCTCGTTTAAACCCTAAATTGTGCAAGGAACATGGGTTTTTTTAATTAGTAATCGGAAGAGGGGTGCTTGATGGGTTTATGCACCTCAAATTTTGTCAAGAGTTCCCATGGAAGTACACGTGTAATAGAATGGTGTCTTCCCTCACCACTGAATAGGTGAATTTCATGTGGATCAATGTAGTGATAAGTATCCAACTTACAAATTTCCCTTGTATTTCAAATCCCCAATTTAATGTTTTTTCAAGATTTCTCCTAAAATTTAACAATGAATATAAGTATTTGTGGGGCAAGAATTGTGTTGATCAGAGCACATGAGTCATATTGTATAATCTGGGTGTATATTCTAGTTGTTGAAGTTTGAAATTCATCTATGAGACCTGTTTCAAGGTTTGTTTGAAGGGTTTATGCAACTCAAATGTGGTCAAGCCTCCCTATGAAAATGCATTTGTAATAGAATTTGTTCTTCTCTTATTGCTGAATAGTTGATTTTCATGAATGTTAGGGTAGTGATAAACATCCATCTTACAAATTGACTCTGTTTTCAAATCCTTGATTTAGTTTTTATTCTAAATTTCTCTCAAACTTTAATAATGAATATATGTATTTGTGGTGGAATAAGTGTGGCAATCAAATCTCATGAGTCATATTGTATATATTTGGGTATTTGGGTATACATTCTAGTTGTCAAATTTTCAATTATGAGTTTCGAATACTAAGACCCATGTCATGGTTTGGTTGATGGCCATTGGCCTTATGCAACTGAAATGTGGTCAAGCCTCTCCATGAAAATACATGTGTTGTAGAATGATAGCTTCCCTCATTGTTGAATAGGTGCTTGTTATGTGGGTCAATGTAGTGATAAGCATCCAACTTACAAATTGCCCTTGTATTTCAAATGCATGATTTAGTTTTTGTTCAATATTTTGCCCAAATTTTAACAATGAATGTATGTATTTGTGGTGGTAGAAGTTTGGTGATCTGAACACAAGTTTCAAATTTGGGCGAAATATTGAACCCTGGTTTATATCCTAGTTTATATCATGGATCAGGAACCCTGGTTTATATCCTGATCAGGGACAAAGTTCCTCCATTATATGGTATGGAAGGGTGGAAATGCAATAGGATTAATGTAGTAACAATATAATGAGTTAATGAGTTAGAACAACAGGTGGTTTACCAAAAGACAATCTGTGCCCTTCCAAGTGATAGAATGCTTTAGTATCAAGTTCCTATTGTGGCAATTGCATATATTTTCTGAGAGCTTGATATTTTTCTTTGTCCTAAAGATGTGATTCAATCGTCCTCATAATTTAGAGAAACCTATCCAAACATCCAATTGTTCATAATTGTTATTTGGATCTTATTTATCAGGTAGTTTGATTTATATTGGTGACATTGTTAGAGAGTTGCAACTTGTCCTGCTGCCTTATTTATTTGTTATATAAAATGGGCATTTCTCATGATAACAACAACAACATCCTAACCACCTATATTTCTTAATCATCATTGGACAATGTTCCTTATTATCCCCCACATTGTATGAAAATTGCACATGTGATTTTTATCACATGATTCAGAGATTTGTAGGATGATTGTCATGGATTAGTTCTCTCTTCATGGTTGTACATATTTGATGGATCGGAATATTAGTGGGCTCTTGATGGTGATACTTGATACTTCATATGACTTATGTTGGCATGCTCGGTCCAGATAGAGTTGGTGAGATTATCATGAAGTATTCTGCGCATAAGCCGCATTCTAGCATGTCACTTTCTCTATCATGCCATATTGCATAAATTGTAAGTATGTTGTTGCAAGTGGATGGTCTCTTTTATCCTCCATCAATTCACTTGATATGATGTTGTTGTCTGTGTTTTTATTGGTACAGAGAATTCAGGAGCCTACACAGAGGAAGAAATAAATCCTAAGAACAAATTTACACAACCAATAATGGTTTCTCCAACAACAAAAAATTCTTTGAATGCATGGGCAGATACTGTTGTCGGCAATCAAACATCATTACATACCTTCACCTTTTAGATTGAGAAGACACCATTATAGATGTTGACAATGAAATGGTTCCTCAATTTTTAAGTTTCAAAATCATTAGTCACAATCCTTTGGGCAGGCTATGATATATCATCTCCTAAGGAATATTTAGTGCTACCAATTGCCAATGTTTTCAAGAATGGAACTATATGAGGGTATTTCTACAGGAGTAAGGCTGCCGACATTTAAAACTCGAACAAGGTGACAGATTTTTTTTGAAGTTGAGAAAATCCCAGATATGATTGGTGGCTATTTACATAATTAAGGAAGGTTTTGACACCTGTAGCAGTTAAATTCCACCTTGAATGATGTAACCTACACCAGATTATCAATTGTAAAACTCAAAAATATACATTAGCATGCAATGGGTGTAATTATAGTGGTATGTGTTACCATTTATATTCATTTATAGTGGTATGTGTTACCATTTTTTGGCATTAATGTGAGTACCCCGACTTCAACAAGTGCAATCATCCTTCATTTAGGGTGGTGTGAGAAACTATCACCTACAGTAGTGTGATCACCCTTCGTTTCAAAAAATTGTGATCACATTAACTTGATTTGGTGTGAACTACCATTGATTGTGATCCCAACATCCAACTTCTCATGTAGATTTTTTTTTTTTAAACTTAAAGGAAGTGTGGCAATATCGACAATAGTTCGTCGCAAGGTAATGAATTTTTTTTTACCAAGCGTGGAAATATCGAAGAAAGTTCGTCGCACTTTGCCATGGTTTTGCGTTGCACATATAGAATTTACGTCGTAAATTTTGTCTCTGCCAAATGTTTTTCGTCGCTATTGCGTCTCTTTTTCGTCGCAACTTTCCACAATTTTGTGTCGCATGTATGGAATCTACGTCGTAATCTATTGGTAAGTTTTTTTATTTTGGCATGGTTTTCCATCCCTATTGCGACAAAGTTTCTTCGCTATTGCCAGAATTTATAAGGTAAACCTGGAGGGCTAATTTCTTCGTTGTTTCCACGAATAATTGTTTTGTGGATATAGCGATGAAAAAATTTCCACGAAAAATAGACTTTGATTTTGTGGAAAGTGCAACGGATATGTGTGGGAATAGGAACAAAAAACCCAACGGATATGTGTGGGAATAGGAACAAAAAACCCAACGGATATGTGTGGGAATAGGAACAAAAAACTGATAAATTTGGTCATATGTGGTGGTGCTAGCCGCACCACACACACACACACACACACACACACACACACACACACACAATAAACATATGGTACACACACACACACACACACACACACACACACACACACACACACACACACACACACACACACACAATAAACATGTGGTGTGCTACTCAGTTCATGCACATAAGAACATGGGAAGGTAGGAAAAACAAAGGACCAGAGAATAACAAAAAAATAACCAAAAACTAATTTCATATATACTCAATTTGTCTTTCTCTTTCCACAACATACATATGGTAAAATATACACACAAATATATAGGCTTGATCATATCTAGAAAATTTGATAAACAAAATATCACTTAGGCATCTAGAGATTTTGCAAAAAAAATATCCATACATTTCTAGATCAAGCAAGAAATTTTTGGGCGTAAAAATATCACAACTACCATTTTTTACTTTGTTGGGCGGTAATTGTTCCTAGAAGTTTCTAGAGACTGAATTTTACTTCATAATTAACACCCATCCTTGTCTAAAAATAGTCATCCGTTTATATTTCCCTATCTTTTAATTAACACTAGCTCTCACTAATTATTTTGAATGAAATTGATTGGATGAATCTTCATAGCTATTGAATTTAAATATGTTCTTATGAGTCATCCACTCAGTTAATGATGTTTTTGATGAATTATCCAAGAATTTAATTCCTTGGGCTAATCCTAAGTGGAGATTCCTTCTAGGTAATGTTGAAAAGATGGCCATAGAATATGTCTAGGGGCTCATCCCTATGTCCCTAGTTTTAAATATTATCTTTCCAATGACTCATACTTGTTGGTGATATTATAAATGGAGTAAGACCATTTTTTTGTTCAAGTAAAACTTGTCTATGGGGTACAAGTGGATTTTCTCTAAGCCCTTCCTCAAAGGTTGTCTAAAAAAAGTTTGGCAACTAAAATCCAAGTATAATACATAGCTATATTGGTTAAGCAGCATATCAAAACTAGTACTTGAACATGCACACACAAAAAAAATCATGGATTTTGTTGGTGGTGATTTTCTCGATTAATATAATGTGAACTTACCTAGGTGTGTAAATCTTGGCTTACCCATAGTGTGGGAAAACCAAAACCCCAAAACATATTTTTTTGGTTCTTTTGACTATTGGTGATGTTTGTGCCTTAGTAAAGTCTCTATGCCAACATCTTACACATACTTCCTTTTCTCAAGGTGTTATAGCAAGATTTTCCTCACCCCATGCAAGTTGCTCAGAAGGCCTTTTCCATTTCCCTATGGTACTTGAAGTCCCTTTTTGCAATTCCCATAGCTTAAAAACTTATTTTTTCGCATATGCATGTCCTAACAGCTATACAACATGCGTATACACAGGTTGCACCATTACAACCTGTGTACATTGTGTTTTGTGCCCAAATTAAAAAAATGGTATTGGTTTTCCATTTTAGGTCATGAGATCCATGATCATTGACCTTCCATATACTAGAAACATTCTGACTCAACCCTTCATTTCCATTTGAAGGCTATAAATGGGCCATATCCATGCTATGAAAAGAGGAGAAGAATTCATCTTGGAGAGAAACGTTAGTCTGGAGAAATTATTCTGCATCCCTTTATCCATTTAAGTCTGAACACATTATTCAACCCCCAAGCTCTTCCCTATTTGATGGAGAACCTCATTTTCTCTCTTATATGAGCTTGCCTTTGGTGGAGGATTGAGGTGGTGGAGGCCCAGCTGGAAGGGACTTAGTTTCTTGGTTCCAAACGTGCTGGCATAGAAGTTTTTCATTCATACGCTTATGTTGATTACATTTTAATAGAAATACTCTTTTCTCATCCAATTAATGTCTTGCAAATATTTGAATCATTATTCCATGGGCGTATTTGTTATGAATATTTATGAATTATGTTATTATATGTTCTAACTTTATATATTATCACCATATGCTTGTGTGTATTGGTTGTTGAGGACAAGTTGCATGTGTATAACCTTGATTCAAGTGCTCAACGGTGGACTTCATCGAACGTCTAGACGAGGTAGGCTCTTTATCTTGTCTTGTGCATGTTTGTTTATATAGAATACTTGATATTAGAGTTTATTTCTGTAGTCATTTCCATCTGTTGTGGTTTACCCCATGTCGTAGAGTGATTTTCCTAGTAACACAAGGATCCACCTTTCTAGGTGTTTTCCTTGAGCCATAGAGGTTCTAGTAGCATGGCTATTTATATGAACTAAAGCTCTCTTTTGGATTTGGAAAAATGAAAATGATGGTTTTTCATCTCATAAATTCTCTTGGTATGATCGAGCCTTGATATGTGTCATCTTGATATTGTAGATGATTGTTCAAACCCATAATGAACACCTCAATACATAAAACTAGTAGTATCTATTTCTATTATATCTCCCATACACTATGAGAAGAGTGCTTCCTAACTTGGCTCCTAGACCATTAGTCCTAACAGGATTGTAAGGGATGCCTTCTTGACCCAAACTTACTAGGTTGAACCTAAATAAGTTGTGACATAGGGATAGAGGATAGGTTCATAAGTGTTGTAATGTGCATGAAATTTCACTCATAGATAAACAATTTCCTACTCTAACACTAGATATCTTAGAGGGGACCAAGCCACTAGATCCAAACATTTGTGGGTGGGATGCTTTAATTCTCATCAATATTGATCCTACAATGGATAAAATGGGCTAGGCCTTGGAAAACCATGACCGACCTCCTCATGTGGTTGGATAGGTCATATGATAGTGTGTATTGCTGATGAATATTCCCTTTTGCTTCTTTTTTCTATGATTGTCACTAAGAATGTATGATAGGGGTGTTTTGGAATACATCAACTACAATTTTTGAGTTTTGGATGTGTTGGTGGATGTTTTGTACTTAAACCACTCTTTTGTGTATTAAATCATGTACATATTTCCATTTAATAGTTTTTACAAGAATATTTTATTAAAAACAAATAGAATCTAAAACAATTAAGTAAAAGGTTCACACGATTATGTTGAAAGTGACTTTTATAACATAATAAAATTATCAAGCTAGATATGATTTTTTAATGTCTTAGATTTTCAAAATATTCATTTTCAATTATCAAAACAAAGTGGAAGAAGGTTCACAAGTTTCTATTGAAAGTGTCTTTTATAACATATAATGAAATTCTCAAGCTAGATATGATTTTTTAATGTCTTAGATTTTCAAAATAGTAAATTTTAAAATCTTCATAACCTATTATCAATACAAAGTGGAAGACATATTCTCGTGTTCACCAACAATACAAGACTTGCTAAAATCCATTATTCCATGCAATAATAGCATTGGGTCTTCACCTTGTCGTCCAATATCTTATCACGTTCATTCATAAAGGGGTTTTTTAAATTGTGAAAATAGAGTCAATATATTGTAGGTATTGGGGGGATCTGGGTATCGAGGGGTTTATATTTATTGGGGGGTATAAAAAGGGGTATCTAGTAAAAATATGGATTCCTTTTATTGGAGATATGTATTGGGAGGGGAGTTCAACAAAAGGATTTTTGGAGATATTTATCAATATCTAGTGAAATTAGGGGTACTCTTTAATATCCCATGAGTACAAGTGTTATGTCATAGGTTCACTGAGTAAAAACCCCCATGAATAATAGCACAAATCCAAAATAATTAACTTCAAAAGACCTAGCAAAACACAAAAAATCAATCTCTAGCACTAACCATCAACTCCTGGCAAGCTCACAAAAATATTAGAGAATCATATGAAAATTGATTATTCACCATCTTAGAGAGATTTAGAAGAGTAATACTCTTAATCATCCCCTAAGGGAACAAGTATTGAGAACATAGAGATAGGGCTCCAAGGGGCATCCCTTCCTAATTGACTGGTGGAGAATAATACATGGAGAGAGGGTATTATTCACCACAACAAAATTCTATGCACTATAAAACAAGGTGTTCACAATCCCCACACACTTTGAACCAAAATCCAAGTAGAAAAACATGTAAAAAATGAAGGTCCAATCAATCTTATCATAGAATTAATCAAAATCAATATTGAGAAAAACAATTTGTTTCCAAGACTCCTTGGTCCACTCCATGGCCTCCCAAGTAGAAATCATAGTGTCTAGAATAAACCTCCTCTGAACAAACCATGTCTTCTCCTTATGCACAATCTTCTCTATGGAATCCCTCACCCACAATTCCACCACCTTAGTCATGATTTTGTAAGCATTACTAAATAAATTTATTGGTCACCATCACCCAATCATGTCTCTGGAAACATTCTTTGGTATATGCGTTTGATAAAAACTTGATCAATATACTTTGTCAAACATCCTGAGGCAAAGGCCTCCAATGATAGGTGAATAAAGTCATCTCCATTAGTATCCCACATATACTTGTAGAATGCACAAGGAAATCCATCAATCCCTGGACATTTACCATCCTATATAGATCCAAAGGCTATAAAAATTTCATCCTTCATGAAATCCCTATCCCATTTGTCAATGTCTGCAATAGAGACAATGTGCAAGATTTCCTTGTAACAAGCATTCGTAGTAGAAATAACTGTCTTTGTCAAGGGATACGGAGAAAAAATATCGACAATACATTGCTCTTGAGTTTTCCTTGTCTTTTGTAGACTAGCATACTATTATAGAGTTGGTATATCTTATTCTATAGGAGGACTTTCTTAAAATGAATATAAAGATGCCTCATCCCTTTCAACATGATTGGGAGTGAATCTTTCAGCACCCCTTGGTCTAGTATGATTCATAAATGTTGTACTCTCTTCTTCATTAGTGGCATCAACTCAACCCCATTATTAATGCATGATGGGTGTCTACTAACAAGGAAAGATGGTGGATCTAGATACTTGATAGTGCATGGTCGGTTCAAGTAAAGTACAAAATCCAAGTCTTTTCATGGATAATGCTTACTAGGGACTTCCTACCAAGGAAAAATTGTTCAAAGAAATCACTTAGATGGGATTTTCCCTTCCTACCTCAAGCTAGGAATAGTGAAACACCTCCTTTGGGATTGTTCATTTACCAAATACTTCTGGGAGTTTGTTCAATCTAATCATGTAGCCATTTTAGAGGGGAGGTTACAATACAGAGTGGTGTTATTAGTGATTCTATATCTTTGGTATTCTCCTCTCTAAGTGGCTGTGTATGGAACTACTTGAGGATTTTAGTCTTGTTTGTTCTTTAAAAACTTCAGTGCAAATATGTTTTTCAGATTAAGGTTAGTTCCTTATCTACATTTTATCAATTATGGAAAAAAAAGATATATATATGTAGTTGTTAGCTAAAAGATTTTTGTTGATCAATGATGACAAGGATTTAGATATAACGACCTACTCATAGTTTATTGTTGTTTTAGTCTCTTTAAATAAGAAGATGTAAATACCATTATACATACCCTCCCACTTTATTCCTTTTTCCCTTCTATCTAAATATAAAAAAAATTTTAAAAAAAAATGGCAAATTCTTCGATATATGTTTTTTAAGTTATCCTAATTGATTGCATGCAAAATGAAAACTTTTAGTATGGATTGACACATGATAATGTATTACATAATTGAAGTAAATACTTATTTTTTTGTATGAAATAATGTATGTGTGTTTTAGCAACGATAAACATGTTTATTTTTAATGATTTTCGATTTGGGATTTATTTTATCTTAAATGAAGTCACATGTAATTAATGGAACTGTGAAAGAATGTATTTGTTGCGATAGAAAAGATGAATAAAAGAATTTATTTATCATGGTTTGTGCATTGATGACCTATTTTATCTTAAATAAATTAAATATGCGATTGATGGAAGTGATATTACTATTATTATTATTTTTTATTATTATATTATTTCATTGTGTGGGTTATGAGTTACAAGGTAAATAGGAGTTAGGAAGTCTTAGTAAGGAATTCCTAGTTAGAAAGCTCTAAATAGTTGGATTAAAGTTTTATTTAAAAAGAAAATGAATGCATTTTTACCATGTATTATGTATTGTTGAGTCGGAATAGGAGCTTCACATATTATTTATTTATTGAGATTTGAATTTTTGCATTCTAAAATTTGAAATTACATGTGAATTTACTCACAACAAGAACTAGTTTGAGTTTTGGCAACACTTAGAAATTCGTAGTGGAGGATTGGAATGAAGATGTGAATACATAAAGTGTTTGGTAGGCATGTCGAGATTACATGTATGTGATTTTGGAGAACATGAGGGTAATTGAGGGAACAAATATTTTTGTGTGTTTGTTTTTATTCAATAGATAAAAACAACATAATAATGGTGTTCCATGTTTGAAAATTTGTGATGGGTTTTCCTCATATTGAAGATTTTGCAATGATCAATGTTCCAACACAAAAAACACTTATGATTTTCCCTTCTAGGCATGCCTTGTGTTTAAGTATTTGATTATAACAATCTAATTAAAGTTAATCTTAGCCAACTAAATTCCTCACTTGAGGACCAAAAGAATCTTTTAGTCATGTTAGGATTTAGGGATAGTCATCCAGATAATTCACCACAATCATGTACATTGATACATAGTTGTTGTACTTTAAGGAAATTTAAAACCCTTCTTAATGGATGTGGTAAAAAATCACTTAGTGGGTACATGATCTCTTTTGAGTGTTAATGCTTAGGTTGGGATCGAGTTTGATGGAGTCACCCAGATACATTGTTTCTCCTTGGTATTGAAAGATAGTAAACTTTCATACACATATGTGAAGAGGTTTCATAGTGGCTTGTCATAGATACCTATCATATGGATTTCGTGGGATTGAGGAGGAACATGAGATAGATAGTTGACATCCTCTGGAAGTTTCCCCTAGATTCCCTCACTATAAATATATCTATCATATATTCACTTGTGCCTTTAGTGGACTTCATCGCCATTCATTGAGAGTGATTAGAAGATATAATTACTATACATGATTCCATAGGAAAGTTGCTAGAGTCTTAGAACTTAGAGTTTTGATTTTCTCAAAACCACAAGGTAGGAACTTTAACATAAATGCTTTACACGTTTGTAATTTATTGAAACACACATATAGAAAGCATTGTTAATGAAACATGCTTATAAATTTTCTTCCACCTTTAGTGTTAACTCTTATATTTATTAAATATAGTGCATCATATACAAACTTATTTTGTATTAAATAACAAACTTCAACCCATTTCAATACCTTGAAGCTCATCAATATTAATCTAACACATACATAAATTTTGTAAAATTATTTTTTTATACTCATGTACACTTCGATCATTCCATCTCAAAATTCTACAATGAGTTGAACATAGTTTATTTTGTAATCTACAAGAAGGATGTTTGATAAAATATTTATGAATGTCTAAATCCAACATTTGAGTCTTCTCTTTAAATTTTCTAATTTTCTCATTCTTCAAAAAATGATACCATATTATAGCATGAAACATCAATTTTGTATTGGTAAGTTTTTTCTTTTGTAGATCAAATTTGAGGTGACACTCCATATTGCTTAGACAACATAATAATTTATTTGAATTAATAATTCCATCATAATATGAAACCTTGACCTTTGATCCTCTTTTTTTCTTTATAAATCTCATCGGTTTTGTTGGAACACATATTCTTCAACGTCATTGTCTTCTTCTTCTAGTTTCAATGTCATTTTCTTTGTTTTCCCTACCTTGACACTCTAGTTTATCTCTTAGTTGGATCTCTAAAATTTTAAATCATTATCTGTAGGGACTTGGTAACTCTCTATGACTATCATATTTCTCCATCCTCAATACACGGACTGAGACTATGTTTCATGGAAAGTGTAAAAGTTCCACACATATGTCAAGCTAATCCAATAAAGTATAATTATCCTCTTATACAAATATAAATATTAGATTATTTTAACCATATATATGAAAATCATGTAGATATATGGAATGCCATAAAATTATAATGGTAGAAACGAAAATCAAATAAAAAAAGGAGTATCTATCTATATTTATTTATTTTTAAGTAAAAAAGGTAGGTCCTATTATATTAAAGTTGCAAAATTATAGAGTTCTATTGAACTGCCAACTGTCCCGCCTGTAGAGGAAACCGAGACAGTTGGTCGTTCCATGCCACTTTTCAAACTCAAAATTTCAAGCTGTCATCCTACCCAAAGGAATCCAGGATGCATGGACACCCTTACACCGAGTCTTGTCTTTATTATGTTACCGATAGCATTACTATAAGCTAACTGAGCTATATCTCTGGTTTGCAACAAAAGAAAAAAGTTTCTAACTGTGAGCATGTAAAAAACCTTTTAGTCGGTGTTCTTGTCCTCGTCTCTGTTCTTTCCTCGCTTGACTAGAATTGTGTAGACCTATGCGCATGTAGGGCATTGGCGTCTTGGGGATGACTAAAGTAGGCAGTGTAGATCATATCAAGGCATTGGTTTATGTGGATGGCCCTGAAAATCTGGTCGTCCACCATGCTGCGTATGTCAAAAAATAATTCGAGGTGCTCCGGTTGAAGGAGTGGTGGCTGGTCCTGCAAGTCGGCCTCATACTTTCATTCTTTGAAATTGCCATCCTGGTTCTCTTGCTGCCTATTCTGCTGCACGACTAACTCAGGAGGGTCGCTCGTTGTGAATTCTTCCATGTTTCCTTCCATGCCTTTATGGAATTCTTCCTCCATGAGGCAAGCTGTGAATTCCTCAGCTGGAGCATCCCTGGGACTATGCGTTGATCTTGGAGCAGGGGTTATTGCATCCTTCTCAAAATAGGCGGGGGGATTCCAATTGTCCGGGACCGTGAAGAGGAGATTTTTTGTGTAGTTCTGGATGGATTCAGCCGACGCAATCTCCTCGACATATGCCATGGGAGGCGTTCCCGTTCTCCCGGACTTCCTAGTTTTCCTCCTGCTAGCTAGAGCCAATGATTTTTCAAAATTCTTCTGCCGCTTCTGGCATGAATCGACTGCGTACCATGCCACGCCTCTGCGAGGCCACCCCCTTGCTCTTGGCATGCTTAGAAGCAAATCTATTGTTGGGATACCGGCTGAAGGGGTGTCTCTGTCCTTGCACTTTGAAGGTTCCGCCTTCGACTCTGCAAACTTCAAATGCATCACAAATCCTCCAAGGCGGTTGAAAACGATGAAGGTAATATCTTTGGCCATTAAGGTTGTGGTCTTAATGCGCTAATTGACTATCCTGCTCGCTCACATAAGAGGCCTCATCATTTGATATCTGCTGCCTGGGTTCACTCCCATTCATTTATGGCAAGGAGATGAGAGTCGGTGACCAACATTTATGGCACCACCCAACTCTAATCCATGTGTCTTTCCCTCTCCGCGTGGCACCCCATCCGGGGAGTATCTATCTCTATTAATTGTGTTTGAAGATCACAAATAAAATTGGATTATAGTTCATGCACACAACAATAATTTTGAACACAAAATTATTGATAAACTATATTTAGAATAGAACAATAATTTCAAGCATAGAATTATTTATAGACAATATTTATAATAGAGTACACTTTGAACTTGTTTAAATTATTACACTATAATATTGAGATTCACCATTGTACATATTTGTCTTTATGTGATTATTATAGTTTGGTTTATGTATTATTATTATTGAGATTTACCATTGTACATATTTGTTTTTATGTGATTATTATTGTACATATTTGTTTTTATGTGATTATTATTATAGTTTGGTTTATATATTATTATCGTATTTTTATCATTATTGTATTGCTCCATGTGAGATACTTTACTATTAATGTGTATGTCATTGTTGTTTCATTCTTTTATTATATATTAATTTATGTAGTGTTTTAAGAGTTAGTTTTTAGGTGTTTAATTATCATTTAAGAGTTAATGATGAGACACGATGGCTTCTAATGAATGTATTGGATTATTTAAATTATGATTATTTCATTGCATGTATTTAATTAAGTTTTGATTTTATCTGAGAATAATTTTATATCCATGTATGTATTTGTTTGGATGGAGAAATATCTTGTTGCATGGATTTTCCACTCATTTACATTGATTGGAACAAACAGATAATTAACATTGTGAAGTTAAATTTAAAAACAATAATTGAGTTGTATAAAAGTTATTCATGACAAATGGATTAGGGTTGAATGACAGTAGTCAAATACATTTAACTTGTAATTATAATTATACTTATAAGTGAGGTTCTTTCACAATAAACCAACTCTTTTGGAACTTCAATTTCATACATTGATTTTTTTTGTATACTTTTAATTGTTGGCCAATGTTGAAATTGTCCTTGTAATTTTCATTTTGTTGATATCATATGCTATGTTGTTTTAATATTGACATTGTTTGTAAATATTAGGATGACTTATTCAAGACATCATCTAGTAGTCTTGAACTCTAGGATAAAGTTCCACTTGAACCATATACCCTTCAAAAACATGTAAGCTTTGTTCTATAATCTATTTTCCATGTCTCTCTTCTTTATCTCATTGTATGATTGTTTTTTCTTTCCTAATATTAATTTTTATTTTGTTTCATCTATAGGCATAAATAATGGTCATGCCTTTGATTTCTCTCGATGAAGCAAGATTTCAAGATTGTTGTAACATTGTAATTTAGCAAGATCTTTAAGATAGATATCTCAATTGATAAATTATAACTTCATGTTGTAGGATAGGCCAATATAAGATACTATTGATGCCATAATGAGTATTTGGTATTAAAATTGGATTTATTTGTTACCCCATTTTTGGGTATCCCTCTATGTTGGATCCATTTGTTACCCCATTTATGGGTACCACTTTAAGATATAAAGCATTGGGTTATAACAAAGTGCTTATGAAAATATTATATTTACCAAATACATGAATTTTTATGATATGTTAATTGAGCATTCTCATGAAATTTTCTTCTTTTAGACTAATTATCAAGTTAATGAATTTGGTCAACTATTGCTATACCACATTTAAAATATGAAATATTCATTCGCCGATACCCTAATACCTATACAATTAAGTTCTAACAATACAAACATTAGTAACTTTCCACATGAACCAATGAAATCATGCCAAGTGTACCTATTCCCCAGAGGCATATCAATCCCAGGTTAAAAACACCTTAACATGGGTGTGAACTAAATAAATAGGACCATGTGACACAATTACATATATTAATACATGATAGGATTGATAAATTACAACCATGCCTCCTCTTCTAGTCAAACAACCCCCAAAATGGGTTAAATATCTTTGAATAAAAAGAGCACATTTGGGTCCATAGTCCAAATCCAATGTTAAGCACTCCTGTAAAGTATGTGTTTTGACCTTATGAAAGTTAATTTAAAGAAACATGGTGCATCATAACTTTTTTTTAAAGGAAGGAACCCCTCTATGTGAGTGAAGACATGTTTGTGAAATATGCCAAAGGGTCCATAATAAGCCTCCAAAAATGAAAAAGTAACCACAAATTATAAGGAAGTAACCACAAATTAAAAAGTGGTAATAATTATTATGTGCATGATGGTGAGTTAATATTACTATACTCCTTGAGTTTTTTACCTACAAATATATTATACACTCACATGCCAAAAAATATGATGAATTTTGGTCTTCCAAGTAGGTGAGAATGATTTACACATTAATGGATCATCATCTAATATACTATTGTCTTTGTGATTTTATTAAGATTTACTCATATAGAATGAATGAACCAATGCTTATACTAATATTTGTTATCTTAAATAATATATATTCATCGATGGACATGGTAAATTGACTAAAGCTAACATATAATTTATTGAAATTCTCTTGACTTTTGTTTTTTTTTGGGAAATAAAAATAGAGGATAAATATGATAAAGAGTTTCCACAAGTAACCATTGTAATTATGTTTCTTTCACTATGTAGATTTCAATTTCATGTCTCACAATTTTGCATTTTTCCCTATGAAAAAGACCCATACCAATAATATGGAAAATGTTTCTCGTAGTCTCGACGTTGACCTTGATAATGATGATTTATGGTAGTAGTATCCCAACAAAAATAA
This sequence comes from Picea sitchensis, assembly GCA_010110895.2. Lineage (NCBI taxonomy): Eukaryota > Viridiplantae > Streptophyta > Pinopsida > Pinales > Pinaceae > Picea > Picea sitchensis. Next base: position 3,459 of record SNQJ01S0068176.1, on the reverse strand, counting down.
TGAATTGACATGATTGTCAGGCTAATATGGTCATGAATCATCATCATTATTGGGGTTGATGTTAAGACTATAGAAAACACTCATTAACAATGTTTTCCATACATTTTTTTAGAGAGAAAAAACAAGGAACCGTGGGGTGGGGATCACATAGAAAAATGTCCCCTTTAACATTGATTAATAAACATTAAACGTCATTTGCATTTACTTAACTTCGATATAGTGATGTACAAGTGTCATTTCAATTTATTTAGTGTCAAAACATTGAAGCTTACTAGTGTCGATAAACCAACATTCATCTTGAGAAATAGTAGCTTGAAATCATCAATTTAATGACCCTATATTCATAATTAAATTAGAATTTCGGGGAGATATTAATACCTCACAACTATCAACATATCGACATGTAGATATACTGGCATTCTAAATATTGAGGATCTCAACATGGTGATGTAAAAAATGCCAACAAATTTTGTTTAAATTAAAATAAGACAATTTTATTGAAATGCCTAATTCCAATATCTAACCTTGAAACATCATATAGACATTGTTTTTTGACCCTAAATGTAGTAGTGTATTACTCAATTGGAAGGATCCATGAAATTCATAAATCTATCATTCATTTGGAAGGAACTATGGAATTGAGAAATCTACCCCTCACATAAATCATGAGAATTGACATGTTTCATTCCTGTATAAAAGGTTTCCCTTTTCTCCCAACACTATATGTCTTAGCAGCTAAGGCACTTGTCTATTTACTCAATCATAGAGTTAATGTGGGTCCCACTAAAGGGATTCCTCTTCCCAAGTTTGAGGTAGGGTGACTAGTCAATGCGTACTTTGTGAATGATTCTTTCTAGACTACCTTAAAATTCCAACAATCTTTGAGCCATACCATGGAATGCATGGACATTTTTTTATACTAGTTCATGGTAGAGTAATCAATGGCTTAATACTAAAAACGAAAAACATATCCAACATATGATTCTAGAGTGGTTTTCCTTCCATAATTCGACCTAGATCCAACTCAATTAGATATTTAAGTTTCATGGCATCCTCTTTTATTTAGAGGGTTCTCCATGGGAGCTACATGAGGTGGTAGTGTAGAGAGTTGAGAAGAAAATAGAACAATGTGATACCAAACCCTTATAATTGGTTGTCAAATTCTATATTTGCACCGAATTGATGAACCATATTCATGTATATTAATCTTATTATTGGGTCTCATCAAAGGAAGCCTATGGACACCTTGATAAATCACTCCATAAATTTTAGTGGGTAACATATAATAAGTAGCCACACTTTTTCTATCAAAATTGGGAGTGTTTTTGTACCCATTGAGAATTTGGAGGCTATGGTATCATCAAAACTTGGGTGAAATCCAAGCCCATGTGCACTGATTGGATGATTATATCTGTGCAAGGAAAGGAATCGTGGAAAAAAATTCTCAAGCATTGGATTCGATAAGGATTACAATTATAAAAACATGTTTGGCAAGGGATTTTTATTCATAATACTCTTCTGAAGTTTTAACCCCATCAAGAATCAACTTTCCAGGAACCTTTACTATGTAGAGTGTTTGGAAGGCTCGTTAAACTCTAGAACCCTTCCTTGCCTACAAAGCATAATTTGTCTAGACTTCCCTATATTTTAATGGGAACTACATCCATTAATTCCCATTGATTCTTTATAAGGAAATTCAATGAATGAATCTTCCCAATTATCGAACTTAAATATGTTTTGATGAGGCATCCACTCCACCAATGATGTTTTTGACAAACTATCTAAACATTTGATTCCTTGGGCCAATCCTAAGTGGAGATGCATTATGGATAATGTTGAAAGTGGATGCAGAACACATCTAAGGGCTCATTCATGTGTTCTTAGTGTTATATATTGACCTTCCAATGACGCATGCTTGGTGTTGAGACCGTAAATGGTGTAATTCCACCACCTTAAAGTACAAGTCATCCATGGTACAAGTGGGCGAACCAAAACCACGAAGAACCTTTTTTTGGATATTTCAACTTGATAGTGATGTTTGTGCTTTAGTAAAGTTTCTATGCCAACATCATATACTACCTCCTTCTCTTAGAAATCCACCTTTCTAGGCACATCCATTTGTCCACAAACATTCTAGTAGCATGGACACTTATCAAAATTGGAGCTCTCTTTTGGATTTACAAAAGTTTAAAATGATGTTTTCTTATCTCATAAATTATCTTGGTATTATTCAACCTTGATTTGTGTGAACCTGTTATTGTAGATCATTTTTCAAATACATAAGGTACAACTCAAGATGTAACACTAGTAGTTCCTTCGATATTTCCCCCATACACTATGAGAAAAGTGCTTCCTATATTAGATCATATCCCATTAGTCTTATTAGGATTGTAAGTGATTCCTTTTTTACCCAAATTTTGTAGGTTGAACCATAAAAGACCACAACTTAGGTCTAGGAGATAAGTTTTCAAGTGGTGGGAATGTGCACAAAATTCCACACCTTACCCACATCAATGGACAACCATTTCCATATTCTAGCATTATTTATCTCAAAGGGCCCCAAGCCCCTAGCCCCACACACCAATGGGTGGGACACTCTGGTTCTCATCATTGTTTCTCCTCCAACAAATGAATGAGGCTAAAGCCTTGTATAGCCATGGCCAACCTCCTGTTGCATTTGGATGGCTCATATGCTAGTGTGTATTACTTAGGAATATGAACTTTTCTTCTTTTGTTTGTATAATTGTGATGAAGACTGTATGAAAAGGTTGTTTTGGAATACATTAACCATAAGGTTTTAGTTTTAAATATGTTAGTTGATGTTATTTAGGAAATCCACTCGTTTTAGTCCCTTCTGAAGGCATAGAGGGACTATAGCGATCGATAATTCGTTGAATTTATATTAATATGTCCTTTGACTATAAATTTTCGCATCATATGTATTGTTCGAACTATAGAAGTAAAAACATTATTTTTTATATAATAAAAAAAACCTTATATGTCATTGTCTCCTTGGAGAATATATTGGAGGTCTTATTGCCAACTTCGTTGTTCCCAATGTTGTAAATGTTTAGATATCCAAATTTTTGAGCTTGGAAGCTCTTTTTTAATTTTTATTACATTTTTACTAAAATGTTTACATACTGAAAGTTTTGAGCATTGACGTTGTTTTTTAATGTTTTTATTATTATTTCTATTTTTATTGAAATGTTTACATACCGAAGGTTTAGAGCATTGACACTTTTTTTGAGGTTCTTGAATAGGTCTGATAGCTTAAATGTTTACATAGCACGAGGTCCTTAAACAGGCCTGACAACTTAAATGTTTGCATACCGCGAGGCCCTTAAGCAATCTAAAAGCCTTAAATGTTTACCTAAATAGGCTTCTAAGAGTACATTTTTCCTCGAATTTTTCCATACAATGTTGCAGTGAATTTGGACAATATTGTTGTCCACCTCC